>VDFB02276176.1:0-124035 GCA_007258455.2 Sequoia sempervirens | reverse complement strand
TTTTAAACTTCAGTTGACAATTCGAATGAAGCTTTAGGATTCACCGTTAGACTTCACTGATTCCAAAAAGTCATCATCTGAGCTCATAGGCATCCATTTGCTCAAGATGTTGCATTTTTTATTAACTTCCTATTTTATGGCTGACGACAAATTCACGACTAGCCATCTTCAACACTGAATCCTGAGTGATCGGATGATGCTGAGACTGAACTGAGATATTCATCGCGAAGCCTGTTGAGCAAAGAAGAAACGTCTAATGGGAGTCCACACTGCAAAATCCATCATTTGACACCTCAAAAAATTAGGCGCCCTTGATTAAATTCATTTACAGGTTCTAGACTTAACCATTTCCTCAAACTGCCATCTGACACATCAAACGGCTGCTGACGGCGAACGGTGAATCCTGCTGACAGGAAACCAAGTTCACTGCATGCCTGGAGACATTCTGCATCCAACGGATATACACACGACGTCTGGAAATTGCATTAAGGGCCTCAAAAGTAAAAGCATCCTTGGCCTTCAGTTGCACTGGCAGTGTTTTGATGAAAATTGAACTGTCAACCAGATACCCTACTTCGACCTCTAATACCGAGAGCTGAGATGATCTGATTCGAGCCATGTTTGTTTTAACAGACAACCAGAAGAATTGACAAGAGAAGTCTCTAGAGGCGACAAAGCAAGAAAATTGCTTCTAAGACTTCAAATAGAAGGGCGCCCATCCCAAGATGGAATAAATGACCAACACTTAGCCATTTTGCAAGTTATCTCCACTTTCCAATACTTCACCAAAGACCTCGCACGTACGAGCTACTGCCAAATCCTGGAAGCTGATGGTTGGGCTCGTTGGATAGATAAAGTTATTATGCTTGAATCCCGTGAAGACTTCGAAAGCGAATGACCTCATCTAACAAGCCTAAAGGCTAGGCGCCTCTGGCCTGTAGAAATACAATGAAAACCTTATGCCAGTTCGCCCGTGAAATTACGTGCTTTCTAGAAACTCTGCCACGATCACCCGAAATGTCGGATTGACAGGCAACTTGGTGCGTTGCAGAGCTGGACTAGCGTAGTACTGATGTCAGGAAGACCTCATCTGCAAATTTGACCATCTTAAGGGTCATTTTAACTAGCGCCCCTGAGCTATAGTTGCGTTGGAAATGCAATGAAGAAGCTCTGAGACGTGAAAACTCCATTATAAGCTCATCTTCAGACGTCGGCTGCCGGAGCTCTGGGACTCGGATGACTGCGCTTGATAGTTCGTTGGACGAGCAAACTAGTCGTGAAGAGATTGACTGCATCAATCATCAGAAAAACCAAAATCCAAACCTCCTTTAAGAAGGGCGCCCGCAAGCTATAGGCGCACTTTTGCTAGAGAAAGACAAGTTTCTGTCATGTGAAACTTTGGGAATTTCAACTTCTGTTGCCAGTTGCCGGAGCTACAGATCTCGGATAGCCTCACTAGATAGCTCATCGGATAGCCAAACCAATTTTGAAGAGTTTGACTGTATTTATGAGTACTTTCAACAAAATATTGACCTTCAAACAGAAGGGTGCCCCTAGGCTACAGTTGCACTTTCTTGTTTTTCCTCTGAGAAATCCTCATAATTTAATCACTAAAAACTCTGTCTTGACCACTGAAATGATCATGTGCAACGTGAAATGTTGTCGCGAAATGCTCCTCCATCATGAAATGCTCCGTTCTGAGTCTCAGCATTAGGTTCTGATCAATGAAACTGCCTTTGACTGACAAACTATTGACAAAACTCCATGCTTGATATTGCCCAAAAACTATACTTGACATCATTTTAGCAAGGTTAATACTCTTTAAACAAAATGCCTTGATGAAGCAAAAAATTTGGTTTTGGGTACAACAGAGATGATAAACACTTTTCCAGTTTTTATGCAATCATAAAACTTTTATACAATTACATTAAAACATGTTACTCTTATTTCACCACCATCTGAATCAACCAAGTCAAAAGTAAACACTTTTTCATCTCCTTTTGCATTGTTAAAATGATGAAGTTGACCCTTTCTAGTGACTCTTGCTTTTATTGACCATCTATTCTGGTACGGATTCAGTGCTGCAATAGGAATGGTTCTTGTAGAAGGTTCATTTTTTCCAACAATTGGGTGATTATGTGGTTTGTTGGTAGGATTCATGCCTACATCATCATCATATAAGAATATAGTATCCAATAGAATTCGAACATGGCCAAAAAAAGTGGAAGAGTAAATGGAAACATTTATAACTTGTTGAATTTTTAATATAGAGAAGAATTGAACGTAGCATAAAACTAAATATCATACACATATATTACATTTTGAAATTTGACACTCATGGAATCAAAATTGAAGAACATATGCATGTTACATCAAGTATCTTCTAAAAGGTGCTTATGTACATCTTTACAAAATGTACAACAAGAAGTTATAATGTAGCCATGGCGGAGCAACGGTCAAACCAGGGTTTTCATAGGCACCATGGGCTCCAGTATGATGGAAGGAAAGCTCGATGGCCTTTCAACAGGCAAAGAGGGAGAAATATTCATGCAGGTAGGCGTAATGGCACCATCAAGGCTTGGAAGGCTCTGGTTATTTAACGAGGTAAAAATGGGGGATCTGGAGAACTTTTTCGCTCGAATGTGCAGGAGGCGGCAAAAGAGGGAAGGTTTCGTTCAACTTATTCAAAGGGACATGTGGATTTCAAGCTGTTGGAAAAGAAGTTCTGGCGACCAAAGAAACAAACAGAGACAGGAGAGCCAAGTCAGGTACTAAAAAACTTTCTCCATACTACAATGGTTACTCTCTTAGTAGACAATAGTGAATGGAATGATTCTGTGAGTGTATTTAAAGCTTGTGCCTTTTTTATGCGATGGGGTGGGCATTGGCCAACATTCACAAAATTCAAGGCATGGTGTGATGCTAACTGGGGCAAAGGATGTGAGATAAAAACTTTGGAGAATGGTTTTTATTTGGTAGTTTTTCAGATAGCTCAGGGTAAATAATGGATCTTAAATAGTGGCCCATTCATAATGGAAGGTAGAGGTTTATTCTTGTTAGACTGGGCCCCAAAATTTGATCATAAAATGACAAAGACAGAGGAGATACCTGTTTGGATTAGCTTGAAAAATCTCCCTCAAGAATATTGGGATCAGGAAACCCTAAGAAATATTGGAAATAAGCTGGGAATCTTTGTCAAGTCAGAGGTGGTGGTAGAGAAAGCAGATTGCAGTATGTTCCAGGGCTAGGATCTACATTCTGAGGTAGATAATCCACCCTTTACTGAAAATGATAGAGCTAAAATCTGGGGAAGCATGTGGTGTCAGAATTTGGTGGTGGAAGATCATAAGCTGTATGATGGTAGTTGTTTAGGAGAAGTTTGTTTTGACGACCAGAGTCACCAGGGCTCTAAAGGGATAGGATTTGCTCAAAATATTCCTGCAGAGGAAGTGGTAGCCCTTACAGAAGCAATGGCCATTGAAGAATGGAGATCATCCAAAGAGTGGGGCTCCCTAGAGACCTTATTGAAAGCTGCAAATCAAGAGGGTGAAATGGATTCTCTATCATGGGGTAATGTGAGGAAACAGTAAATTGTTTATATCCATGAATTTGAATGTGAAATGAAATCTCAAAATATGGTTCAAGACGGGTTGGCTTCTAACGGGGCAACAAGGGTTAGTGAGTGGGAAGAAACAGAGCTAACTCTAGCCACCCCAAACAGTTTCATGAGGGTTTTAAACAATGACAGGGCTATTGAGGTGGATGGGTTGGTAAAAACATCCTCCTCCCCCTTTGGGGAAGAGATAGGTAGGTTTTCAGTTGATTGGGCTGGTGGGAATGTGGTGGTCAAGCAGCCTTCTCTTGTGCAACCATATTCCCCCCCTCAAATGGGGACTTACAATGCTCTTGGAAGTGGCCGTGAAGAAAAACATGAAGATGTTTATCCTCAGAAGGTTTCAGAATTGGAGATGAAGGATCAGGTGGAAGTCTCAAGGCAAGAAGAAGTCAACAGCCCAATTGGTTCAGATGGAGTAGTCTTTAAGGATATTCCAATCTCTCCTATTTGGAATCTAGATAGTTCTTTTGAATGGGTTAAAGATAGTGGAGGATCTCTAGAAGACTCAGAATTAGAGACAGAGCTTGGAGGTGAATATTTGTTGGGTCTTAATGATCAAATCAACATAGTGGAAAAGAGAACTATTGAGCAATCCTCAACTCAAACTAGTAAGGTAAAGGTGGGTGAGAAGAGGAGGCGTGGTCCAAAAACTAATAAGATGCGCCTTGAAATAGCTGGGAATGCAATTGGCCAAAGCAAATTAAGATCGAGAAAAGGCTATGCCTTTTCCCAGTAGCCATGAAAATCCTATCATGGAATGTCAGGGGTTGCAATGCCCCTGACAAAATCCGTTTGATCAAGCATTGTTTTGATCAAGCATTGTTTTGATCAAACGAGGCCGGGTTTAGTTTTACTTCAAGAAACTAAAGTAAAGGAAAAGGATTTTGATTTCTTACTAAAACATTTTGGCAGATGGAAAGGTAGCCTTTTGGGTGTTGTGGGGGCTTCAGGTGGTCTTGGTATATTGTGGGATGAAGCCCTTGTAAATGTAAGAGTTGTGAGGCAAGAAAGGTTTTGGCAATGGGTATGTGCAGAATCAAAATAGTTGGGAGCTAGTTTTTTCATCCTTAATATCTATGGTCCCTCAGGTGTTGTGCAGAAGAATCAACTCTGGCAGGAGCTTTCTAATGTTCTGAGTATAGAAGGTGGCAAGATGTTCCTTTTATGTGGCAATTTTAACGCTATCTTGAAGCCGTCAGACAAGCTTGGTGGTGTGTGCTGGGCTAGTCAAAGTCAGAGAGATTTTAGTGCTTTTGTTATGAAGAATGGTTTGTTTGAACTTCCGTTCAGAAATGGTGAATTCACATGGACGAATAGGAGAAGTGGTTTCTTGAACATAGCGGAGAAGCTAGACCTTTTTTCCTGGCTGGGGATTGGGCGGCACAACAATGGCTGTGTGAAGCGAAGGTAACTCCAATAACTGGATCGGATCATTATCCGATAGGGTTGAGAATCCAAGAGGAGTTAACACCGGTTAGATGCCCTTTCAAGTTTGAGGCAATGTGGCTACGGGTGGAAGGCTTCCAAGAGCTAGTGGCAAGATGGTGGAGAAATGCCCCTGAAAGGTATGGAAGTAAAGCCTATATCTTTTTTAAGAAGCTACAATTTCTAAAAGAGCAACTAAAGAGGTGGAATCGGGAATCCTTTAAAAACATTTTCGCTGAGAAGCTAAGATTGGAGGAGGAGTTAAAACTTCTTCATTCAAAAATCATTGAGAGAGGGATGTTTGAAGAAGATTTTGAACAGGATAAGTGTTTGAACAAAGCTTACTCTAAAATTTTAGCTCGTGAGGAAGTTTATTCGAAGGGGAATGCTGGTTAAAAGCGGGGGACAAAAATACAAAGTTTTTTCACAATTTCGTGAAGGTTCGTAGAGCTAGTAACAAGGTTTTCTCAATCAAGGATAGGGCTGGGAATGTGTTGTTAGATAGTGATCAATTAACCAAAGAAGCTGTAAATTTCTTCTCTGGTTTATGCAAGGGGAACAATGGAGGGGAAAGTGAAGAGTAGAAGATCCTGGAGAACATTCCAAGTGTGGTTTCCTAAGCTCAAAATGTTATGTTAATGGAAAAAGTCTCTTTAAAAGAAGTGAAAAAGGTGGTTTTCGGGCTGGGGGGAGATAAGGCACCTATGCCGGATGGCTTTCCTGCCTTTTTCTTCCAAAAATTTTGGGAAATCTTTGCTCAGGATATTTGGGAAGTGGTTGAAGAATCAAGGGGAAGTGGGTTTGTCTTGAAGGATTTGAACAATACTTTCATTGCTCTGGTACCAAAGAGATCAAAGATAGTTTCGTTTGAAGACTATCGTTCAATTTCATTGTGTAACATAATTTACAAGGTTATTTCCAAAGTTGTAGCCAACAGGTTGAAAAAAGTCCTGCCTTCGGTGATCTCGGTAGAGCATAGTGGTTTCTCTCCAAACAGATCTATTTTTGAAGGAGTAATTGTTGTTCATGAAGCTATTCATTAGGTAAGGTTAGAAAAAGTGGAGAAGGTGATGGTGAAATTAGATATTAAACGGGCTTATGATAAATTTAATAGGGGTTTTCTCCTGAAGGTCCTTGAGAAGTTTGGTTTCTGCAAAGAGTGGGTTGCCTGGATTCGGAGTTGTATTAGCACCCCTCATTTTTTGGTGTTGTTAAATGGCAGCCCTCAAGGTTTTTTTGAGTCCAGTAAAGGGATCAGGCAAGGAGACCCCATATCTCCCTTCCTTTTTATTATCTTGGTTGAATCGTTAGGGAGGTTGATTGCTAAGAAAAGGGGTAGTGGGCTGTGGAAAGGCATTGTTGTTGCCGAAGGGGTTGATCTGATCTCACATTTGCAATTTGTTGATGACACTTTTCTTTTGGGGGATGTAAACATTAGAGAAGCTCGGGTGATGAAAGAATCTCTCGATGAGTATGGGCGGGCTTCTAGTCAATGTATCAATTGGCGGAAGTCAGAGATTTTCTTCTTTCATGTTCCCATCGTTAAACAACTTGAAATCTATAAGATTTTGGGGATGCGTGTTGGAACACTCCCGAGTAAGTTTTTAGGTATTCCTCTTTTTGGGGGAGCCAATAAAACTAGTATATGGAAAGATCTGGTGCATAGCTGCTTAAGTAGGATGGACGGTTGGAAAATTAAATGGCTAACGGGTGTTGGTCGTATACTCATGCTAAAAAGTGTGATCTCAACTATTCTAGTTTTCTCTATAATGTGTTTGAAAATTCTGAAGGTGGTGAAATTAATAGGGCAACAAATGCAGAAATCTTTCTGGAATGGTGCAAATGATCAAGATAAAATCCCTTTGTTAGCATGGGAGAAAATTTGTAGAACCAAAGCAAAAGGAGGGGTTGGGTTGAGAGATTGGCATTTGATGAATGAAGCTCTAGGTGCAAAGCTAGTGTGGAGTATCTATACAAACCCTGACCTCTTATGGGTTAAAATCCTAAAAGAAAAATATTTGGATTCAATGGCAGATAATTGGATTTTCACTGTTAGGAATCCAATGAAGGGATATGTTATCTGGAACTTTATAGTTTCTTGTAGGTCGGTAATAACTAATCACATTACTTGGCAAGTTGGGGATGGGTTAATTGCAAAGTTTTGGGATGACTCGTGGAACGAGTATCCAATTTTAAGGGAGGAGGAAGGAATTCAGGAGCTAAGATAGTTTTTTACCCAAAGGTGGGGAGATAAAGTTAGAAATTACTTAGAACTAAAAAGGAGCCCCTTGGGCCAGGAATGGGATGGAAAGAAGTGATTTTTGAGGAGCTTTCAGATTTCCAAATTCAAAAAATGAAGGAGATTTTTAGGGAGCGACAAGTTCATCCAACTAATATTGTTGAAAAGGTGGTCTGGTGTGGGTTAGTTAATTGGAATTACTCGGTCAAGGTTGGATATCAGCTTTTGGACTCTTTTGAGGGTGAGATCTTTTAGGCAAGAAGTTTATGTTGGAGTAAGGAGTGTCTGCCTAAGGCAGGTGCCTTTGTTTGGTTGGCAATGAAGGGGCGTATTCTTTCAGGACAAAGGAGGAAGAGGTTGGGTTTTGTTGGTCTGAAAAAGTGTGTTTTATGTGAGGCGGTAGAAGAATCAACAAATCACTTGCTTTTACACTACAAAGTTGTTGCTGCTTGTTGGGATTCCCTTAGGCTAAAACTTGGTTGGCAGGGTCCTTCGCAAAACTCGGTGAAGGGTGTTTTTGAGGGGTGGACAAATCTCTCTCATTCTTCTCTTTTCTCAATTGTTTGGGTGGCAAGCCCGTCTCTTGTGATCTGGGAATTATGGACGAAGCGAAACAGAAGGATTTTTTAGGAGAAAAAAGAAACGGTTCCTAGGCTCAAAAATAGAATTGACCAAGCAATCACAAAAGCTGTGAATGTTGCGGCTACACACTTCAACTTCAAAATTATCCTTTCTCAGTGGAGGATAGTAGGTATCAAATGGTGTGGCCAGGGCTAAAGGTAAAGCCTAGGCCTTCAGAGGTGGGGATGCGTGGGATGCAGATTTCTATGAAGGTGGTTGTTTGGGAAAAGCCAAGGGAAGGGTGGCTCAAAGAAAATTTTGATGGGGCTGCCAAGGGCTACCCAGGGCCCTTAGGAGCAGGGGCTATTATTCGTGACATTCAAGGTAATTTGGTAGCTTTGGGAGCTAGAAAGCTGGAGGATGGCACAAATAATGTTGTGGAAGCTAAGATGGCCTTATTGGCTATAGGTCTGGAAAGATAGTTGGGGATCAGAAATCTGGTCTTGGAAGGTGACTCTTTGGTTATAATTCAAGCAATTATAAATGGTGGAGCTTTGGCGTGGCACCTGCAAACTTTAATTCGTGCAATTTTAAATGATTTAAGCTCCTTTGACAATTTTAAAGTTTGTCATATTCGTCGAGCTAGCAATGGAGAAGCGGATTACCTTTCCAAGTGGGTGACCTCTTTTGAGGTGATTGATGAAACTCGGGTTGAGGATTTTCGCCAAGTGGTTTTTCCAGTGGAGTGGATGTAATCCTTTAGCACGAGGAATTGGTACCAGTGGGTGACATTTGAGTGTGGAAGAGGATGAGTTACCTTGCAAGCGTATGTAGGGAGTTACAGTTTCAGTACAAACGGTTATTGAAGTGGCAGGTGGTTTTATTTATTTTGCTAGACATTAGTGCGCGTAGGATATGAGGGTCGGGCTCTCATCAGTTTTATTTGAGATATCTGAACAAAACAATCTGAGGATGATCCTCTTGTTGTACTTGTTTTTTTGTCTTTGGATCCGCGCAGGAGGAAGTGGCGTCAAGCGATGAAATGTTTTTGTCAGGGGAAGGACGGGGCGGACGGAAAGCCAAGTTGTTTGGCTAGTGGGGTTTTTTTTTTTTTAAATAAAAAATAAAGGAAGCAGCATTATTACTATTTATTTATGGCAAAGGTGTTTATTGAAGAGTGCAGGCTATTTTGTTTGTTTGAAAAACACAAAAGCAAGGGAAATGGAAGCGATGTATGGTGGAGATACACATAAGAGTCATAGCGACCCAAAGGTCTTGGCGACTAGAGCATCTAAACAAATAACACGCACTATCAGTTAGCAAGACAACACGCGGGTCTTGCCGACTTTCTGCTCTGATGGGTTTTGTGCGAAAACTGATTCAAGCAGACTCTTCGAATGAGCTCCTCGTGAAATGGAATCAAATGTATGATTTAATCCTGCACAATAATGTCCCCATTTGGCCTTTATGAACACTTGAAGCATAGATTGCCCAACTGATTGAGCCCGTAGGTGAAAATTGGGTAACATTTCTGGCGACCTCAGCTGGATGTTTGCCTGTTAAACATGCAGACCAGTAGCCTAGGCCTACCCATTGGGCACAAAGTCATTTTGCTCTAGTTTGACTCAGAAAACTGTAACTCAACCTCAAAACATGCAAACTGAAAGAAACTACTACAACTCTATTGAAGACAAAGTTTTTGGAAAAACCAAGTGCAACAACTACACTTATTGAAAACATGAAAAAACTGAAATGAAATGTGCCAGCAGGCACTTATTGAAAGCAAAAACTGAAACTACAACTACTCTATCCTACACTACCCAGCGGTCGTAGTGATCAGACATAACCGTTTACTGGTTGTGAGAAAAAACTACCCTTTCTCACCAACATAGGACATACTTCCTGCTTGCAAATTGTCCAACAGTGATAAAGGAAAAGTAAATGTTGAGTGCATAGATTAAACACCTCCTTAATCATGAAAATTGCCTCCCTTTCTGTGTTAGACAAGAGGTGCCTGCAGTTGTTTTGAGAATGGTAAGCCACCTGCATTGATGACTTTTGATATTGAATCCCATGCTCCTAAGCAGGTAATTCAACTGGTAACTCCTCTTGGGTGTCCTTCAACTGTGTCAGGTGCCTGATAGGACATCCCCTTGTCGAGACACTAAACTTGTAACTTTCAACCCCTTGTTGATCTCTAAAGACTTCATATTTTCCTTGAAAAGATGTTGATTGGAGGTCATATGCAGGTTGCTCATTGACTGCTACAGTCTGATCTTCCTGAAAGATTTGAATATTATTATTTATAGGAGGATCAGTTGTTCTTTCTTTTAGCTCTGTAATGAAAAAGGAGTGTTGCTTCTTTGCATCTTGTATAATAGTTTCTGAAAAGAAACCATTAATGTTTTCGGTGGTTGGATCTTCTTGACTCAAGAGCTAATATCCCTGTTGGATAACTGAAAACAAATCTTCAAACTGTTGTTCCTTATGCTCTTTGTCCATGACAAAATATAACTCCTCCTCAACAAAGTGGGGTAGCTCATCAAATAAGTTCATAGGCTGCAAGGCATTATCTTTTACAAAATTTTCAATAGTCTCACTAACTTGAATGGGTTGATCACATGCTTCCCTTTCATATGATACTAGCTCATCATCTATGTTGGAACAAAAAGCTTCTCTGATATCATCTAACTCATAATTTTGCATTAAATCTAGATGAGTTTTATCATTTAGTTGCTCCATACCAGGCATAGATGCTATCATGCATGTGAGATCTTCATCTTCATCGACAAATTGAGGAAGTTCATCAAACAAGTCAGCAATATTCTCTGGTCATTCCAAATCAACTGGTAAAATAGGAACCTACATGTTCTCTTCAGCTTGCTAAACAAAACCAGGTAGTTGGTCAAGCAAATAAACCAATTGTTCTTCTTCGTGTGGCTCCTTTTCCAGAGAAACTTGGGAATTCTCTGTCCGCAAGTGTAGATATTCAACTAACAATTCCTACCTTCTGCTTTCAGCCATCTTATAAATAGCATTAGAAATTTTTTCAAATGAATCAAAATCTAAGGGGTTCAGCAATGAATTTGATTCAACATCGTCTTCACATGTGTTATCGCTGTTTTGCTGACTGTCATCAATCAACAACTGTCCAAATTGTTTGATGTCTTCGAGTTGTTCAATCCTTTGTTGTTGTTTCCTTCTATATTACTCCATAGCTAGATGCAACAGATTTGGAACTCTAGTATATTTCATGGTGAATGAACTAACTTGATCACTGGCCTGCTCCTCTTCTACAACAACTCTCTTCTCTTTGAAACTCCCCTCAAGCTGCCTCTTTTGAAACTCCTCCATTAGTTGGTGCTAATAGTCTAAGTAATCTTGAGTATTCTGCACCTGAGCAAAGAGCAGCTTCATTTGTTCTTCCTTAGCATCTATTCCCTGTTCAAGGATTTCCTCGAACTAGATTCTTTTTGCCACTCTCCCTTGATCATAAAAGTAGACTTGTTCAACCATTTCTTGTTGTTGCATAATGATACCTTTCTACACCTTGATATAAACCAACATCCTAGATAGGCATGCAAGCACTTTACTAGTATCATTAATCTCCATATTGTGAAGACCTTGACTTAGATCCCACAACGTATGGTCAATCTGTTGGAACAGGTCCAATATGTTCTGGTATGGATGCTTTTGAGGCTGATTATATAAATAATCATATTGGTTAACATCAGAAACCTCCTCTTGGGGTTGATTTTGATCAAATATGGATTGAAACAAAGGCTGAATCGGAGTGGGAGGGTGGGAAACATGATGGAAATACTGGTAATCTGCTGATACCGGGTCATTTGACATAAAAATAATAGGTTGTTCTGTATAGTATGTCTGATGGGAGGACATATACACATGACTCTCATGGAATGGAGGTGGCAAGTCACTATATTGTTGATAACTAAACATTGCAGAGATAAGACATGAGGAATAACAAGCCTAAAGATCAAACCTTATTAATTGCAAGCACCTGGGCTGCTGGAACTAGTTGTTATGAGGTTGGAGTCGCCATGATATGCTTATATTTTACCTTTGAAAGGCCTAAAATTTACTGGCTGCATATCAAAAACCAGTAGTAGACATATAATTTCCAAACTGTTTGTTCGACAGTCCCACCGGGCATACCAAAACTGTTATCACCTAAAATTGCACCCTAGTTGAACCCGGTGTCCAACACTCCAGTGTAACATGGAAAAACCTCTAAAGCTGTGGGTCACTTGTAGACAAAGGTCAACCTCCAGAGAAGGCCGACTTCCTTGGTGGCAGTATCACCTAACTACTAATTCTGTAAGGGAAAGGGAGAAGGAGAAAGCATAAAAATTAAAACTTAAACCTACGGTGATACACCAAATTGACGAAAATCATGGAATGAGAACAAGATGAACATACACTGGAAAGCTAATGGTTAGTATTTCACTTGCTCAACAGAACCCCTTTAGACTTATGCATCATTCTTAAAATGTTTGATCTACATACATATCTTAAGAAGGAAAGATGAATTTCACAGCATTAAAGTATGAATACAAATTTAGAAAAAACACAATTGAAAACTTGCATAATCTAAAAATATAGAACTGAGAGTAATACAAACATTAACACTAGCTTTTGAGGTAAACTCTATGTTTTATTCCAGATTCGAGTTGAGTTACAAAGCATACATTAGCTGAGAGAGGATTGTTAAAAATCATTGACTCCCGAGAATGTATAATCCGAACTCTTTTACAAAGAGGCAAAAATGCCCTATATACATAAAGATCTCGGCCCCTTTGGGCTTACAAAATATCCCACCACAAAGATCTGCCCATAGATCTTTTTGATGAAATTAATGTTGCATCCTCGTGTCCATGTCACTGTGGAGTTGCTCTAAGGAGAAGCCCTTCAGATCTTTTGCAGCTACCGCATTCACTTCTAGTCCTCGTGTCTCTCTCGAAACTCTTCTTCGAGCTGCTTCGAATGCTCCTGAGGCATTATCATTAATGCCAATCTCTCAAAGCATATCCACGTTGCCTTTGCTCTGCTGATCCCTTTCGCTGGGGTGGACCAATTAGTCAAATCGTTAATGGTTCATCTCTGGCCTCCTCTGGTTGGTTGAACACGCTCCGTGTAGGATTACCAAAGGGTCAAAGGTCGCCTCATCAACATCGCATCTCGGTGAGACATTAGAAATGTCTCACTGATGCGATTACACCATTCTGCAGCTTTCGGCATAACGCATGACAATTGGCAAGAGCTCATTAATGTTACCCCGAACGCATTCCGCTCTTACCCGAGCTCAACATTTCTTTCGACGAGAGACGGTTGGTTGGAAAGACACTATGCCGAGGGAAAGATCCTTTGGCGGCTTCATTTCGCTATGGCAAGACTTGCTGAGCTCAACATTTCTTTTCGGCAAGACTTTCCTCTGACGGCATGGCCTCATGGCGAAACCACCTTGCTTTGGCGAGGACTCCTATCAGGCTCCCTCTGCTCTGTCAGGGAGACTTTATTTGGTTGGTGAGATCTCATGCCAAACCACTAGCTCATATTGAAGGCACCACCTTTCTTATCGAGGAGACAACATACCTATCACCGGGATGTTACAGCGAAGTCTCTCCTTTCCCCTGTTGACAACTCACTTCGCCGAGACATCTTCATTCGTCGAGACAACATGGCGAATTCAATCCCCACGATCAAGAGTCTTACCGATTTCAAATATCTATTTGACGAGACTTTATTGGGTCGGTAAGACATCCCGTTGAGCTACTTTCATTAACCCCGCTGACTTCGCCGTGACAATACCCTCTCAGGTCGACAAGACTTCATAGCAAAGCCTCCAATCTCTTGGCAAGCTCCACATTCCACTTCGGTGAGAGCCTGCTCGGTCGGTGAGACCTTACACCAATCTCCTCTTCCTTTTCTGAGTTCACTTCAACATCTCCCCGGGCTCCTCTTCATTCGACAAGACTTTTCGCTATCGGCAAGACCTTATGGCGAAGCTCTCATCCTACACTGACGGCATTCATTAGATCGAGCCCTTTTGTTTTGGCGAGACCACAAGCAATCAGAAGGACATCACTCCGATGGCCAGACACTACACCGATGTCATCTATATCGGTAAGACTTTTCGCTATCGGCGAGACCTCTTGCCGAAGGGAAAACACATATCGAGACCCTTCGTTGATCGGTAGGATCTCATACCTTCACCGAGACATTGGCCTATCGGCCAGATATTTCCCCGAGATCACCATCTTGTGAGTTGCCTTCAGCGAGAGATCAAACGCGAAGATACACATAAGAGTCATAGCGACCCGAAGGTCCTGCGACCAGAGCATCTAAACAAATAACACGCACTGTCAGTCGGCAAGACAACACACAGGTCTTGCCGAATTTCTGCTTTGATGCGTTTTGTGCGAAAACTAATTAAGGTAGACTCTTCGAATGAGTTCCTTGTGAAATGGCATCAGATGTATGGTTTAATCCTACACAACAATGTCCCCATTTGGCCTTTATGAACAATTGAAGCATAGATTGCCCAAATGATTGAGCCCGTAGGTGAAAATTGGGTAACAGGAATTTGAAATGTCCTACCCCTCTATATTGTTATAATTGGAATTGTAATTGGCTGGCCACAAGATAGAATTTGAAATGCTTATCCCATGTAAATTATAAAAATTATTATTATTTTGTAAGGACCATGATTCAATAAATCGTTATAGACACTTGATACGAAGTTCTAACTCCACATCAAAACTTTGGCAATATCTAAAACATCAAGATTCAAGAAATTTGGCAATAACTAAAACATCAAGATTCAAGACCTTTCCGAAGAAGAAGACAAAGCTTGGCATGATAGGAATCTAAGGGTTGAAGGCACAATCCAGCCACCTCTTAGGCAATTGGAGAATTATAGTAGGAGAGAAAAATATCAATATGTCAACCACTAAATATTAGGGTTAGGTTGGTTGAGACAAATCCCCATCAAGATAAGATGCATGATGTTAGGAGTCATTAAATATGCAAATAATTGGAACCAAATGGCTTCAAATATGTACATACTTGAATTTAGAATGCTAATATATGAATATCATAATTAATTCTAATAAGGCCAATAATTGAGCATCTTCAAAACAAAAGTCAAATATAGTGGCACATAATATCACTAATTTGATTTATACAATGAAAAAGTGTTAATTCAGAAGATTCAGAATATGATATATTAAGAAAGAAAATATTTCTTGTGGTAAAACAATAAAAAACAAACAGTACTAATCCCAACTGTAGAAATCTTATATTTATAATTTTAATATAGATTGTAAACTCTTTGAGCATCTTATTTATAATGTGTTCATATCCTATCATCCACCATCATGAATCTGATTTATTCTCAATTCTTTTTGAATGGATCTTCCAGCTGAATAGGTTGTTGCAAAGGAAACTCAATTGAAAACCTTTGAAAGAAGATAATAAATAATGCAAGCAAACCTTTGAAGGAGTCTTAAAATGATAACAGAGCTACACCTTAACCACTATGACCTGCATTCTCACTCAGTCAAACGCCTCTCAACTCTTGTTTTCTAAGGAAGATGTTCAGGCAAAAGTGCCATATCATAAATCAGATAATCGCTCGCAATAGAAATATAGAAAGTAGTTTACAAAGTGATATGCAAGCAACAATTAGAAAAAAATTTATTATGTAGCAACAAAGTATATTGAATGGAAACAAAACAAACAACAATGTGTTTCATTTACATTTACTTCTCATGGGTATCATATTTGGTGCAAAAAAATTCAAAAATGGTGGATTTGGTATTACTAGATATGCAATATTTGGATTGCATGGAATGAACTAGACACATTTTAAACACACGTGAGCAATTATTGAACACCATTATTTTCCTTATTCATTGTCAATCCACAGACTTTATCACAATTGTTTTTGATAAGGAAAATCAGGTTTTGAAGGGGCCCTGAAACCCTTTACAAAGATGAAAAGTTGCAAGAGAAACTAAGATATTAAAACCAACAGCCCAAAAAACCAAAAAGCTGACAAAAGATAAAACATAAAGAACCCACCAGCAAACAAACAACAAAAAACATCAGCAACCCTGTTGAACCAACAAAAAGGAAATCGTCAGCTACAACATATTATCCAAGACATTCACTAAGGCCATATTCTCCTTAATGACTTCCTCATGCATATCCACAACATCCTTAGCTCATCCACTGAAACAACAACTCTCTTTTTAGTCTTATTCCTCGTCCTAAGACACGACCTAGCCTACACATATTTCTCCAAGAGGTTTACCCGTCCAATTAAGGGCTTTCTCATTTAAAATAGAAAGACCCCTAGCTATGGTCTTCAAAGAGTTATTACTGATATTAACCATTGTTTTTAAATCCTCTGACATATTACCCAGTCTTTCCTCAAGACTAGCCACTATGTTCTCTAACATTTTATTGGCCACCATTTCCAAAGAGGAAATCCTTTCCTCATGAAAAACCCCCAGGCGATACACATCAACAACCAACTTATCCAAAATCACATTCATAGTTTTAACTTTACCTTTAATGGCCCATTCTTTTTTATTACCATGGATCATTGCAACACAAATATCTTTCTAGTTTTTCATCTGAATATTGAGCTCCTTAACCTCGAAGAACAACCACTTCACCAAAGACAAAAAATTCCTCGTCCCATTCTCAACCATCTTGCAGAACATATTCATATTCACATCATCCTAGTTGATAAGAGGAAAATCATTCGACTCAAAGTTACCAGGAGTATCAAAACATTCTATTTTTTGTTCCTTGTCCTCTTCAATAGGGGATTCCTCGACCTCCACCTTAATATGCTCCTTATCAGGAAAATTGGATAAATTAGCTAAAACTTCCAAGCGCTCCATTTTCACAGTCCTTTCAATCAGAGAAAAATCTTGAGAATGCTTGATTGACTTTGTCCCCTACATCTCCATAGGCCCAGGCCCGTTCAATAACTCATCCATACTAGCATTGGCCACACCACCAAGAAATTTCAAACATAAACCCTCATCTTTAGGAACCTTGGGACCAGTCACAGAGGAAATGTCCACCTTCCCGGGCAAAGGATCCCCAACAAAGACATTCTCGACATCCTCATTACTAGGAAGATTCACACCACCCTTCCCAGGAGGGGTATCCTTCACACCACCAACCCTAGGAGACAACAAGGGTTTCTCACTAGAACTAGGAGCCACCGTCGAAGCTAACTTCATATTCCTCTTAGCCGAGACTTTTTCTTTCTTGGAGCCTTTTGATTTCCCCTTAGGATTTTTCTCACAGACTTCGCCATAGTATCCTGCAATTCCACATTTGTCTCATAGCCCTTGCTCCACACTTTTGAGTCATCTTCTCCTTCCTTAGACCCATCTTCATCCACTGATATTTCCTTAAACTCTTACTCTTTATCCTCAGAACTACCAACCCATTCCACAGCAGAGTCCCTAGTATCATAACCAGAGTTTTTAATAGCCTTCTTACCAAGAGTTTTAGGAGAGACCGAAATTAACTTAAGCTTAATATGAGAAAACAAGAGACTCATAGGACCCTCATGCAAAACCACCTTCTTAGGGTTTTTTCTATGATCTTCAACACTCTTTTCCATAGAAATTAACAGGTAGAAAGGAAAGGACTAGACCAACACCTTGTGCCTAAAATGATTCAAAAGCACGAAATGGTAGCTGTAAAAAATAGGGAATCTACCTTCAAGCATAAAATAGTGCATTATGGCCAACACCAGGTCCCTCCATAATGGCTTCAAAGACTTACGAGTGCAACCACCTCTCCCAATTTCCCTAAGCTTCTTCTCATTGAATTTGAAAAAAATCTCAAATTCCTTCTTGGCAGCACCCCTATCTCTATAGAATTTCCTCCCAAAAATCACAAGACCAGTGGCCTCCGCTGTAAATTCCTCATCAATTTTAAACTCCACAACCTTATAATGTAGAGTCCTCCCATTCCAACCTTTCACAAAAAATGTGTAGCATCAGGGTCCGGACCTTGAATTCTCTACATGTACTGCGTAACCCTACCCAACTCCAAATGCTCCCACACAACAAGATTTTTTTGAAATTCCTCACAAGAACTCAATTCAATCCTATAGTGATCTCCACCCATGGAGACATGAAAAGTTGTAGAACCCAATGACACCAGAGAGTTAAGAAAATGTATAATAAGCTGGACTCTCCACAAAACACCACAAATTACACCTACAATACGTGTGGGCTTTTCATTAAAGGTACTTCCTTTCCTATGCTACCAGGCCTTCATAATACGGAAACCAAGGAAATCATAATGAAACTTACAAGCCAAAGGTTCATCGTGCATATGTCGACTACTAATTATAATGAAGAACCTTTCCCCAATAACACCAAACTTAAAAACAAGCCAATTGGTCATCATTGGAAATACATTTAAGATTAAGAAGATATTCAAACGAACCCCAATCAGCTCTCTCCACCATTCCCACATTGGCAATACAATCAACCAACCTATTAGCTTCACGAAAAACATCTGAGATTTTAATCTCCTCAAACGAATTTAAGATAGAGATAGAATCATTAATAAAATGAGCAATAGACCACAAAGGAGGGCATTTTTTCAAGATGATATTAATAACATTAAGAGAGTCCCCTTGATTTTTAGCCAAAACAAAGCCATGATAGGCTGCAGTTGCCTCTGCAAAATGGTTTGTCTGGTTTCCCAACGGGAGCACCATCGTGGAGACAAACCTACCATTCTCATCATGTAACACTCCCCCACAACCAGAAGGTCTCGGATTTCCCTTAGACACTCCATCAAAGTTAACTTTGAACCATCCAACCGCTGGAGCCTTCCATCGAACCCCCTCCCTGGGTTCTTTCATTTTTTTCACTAGATTAGAAAGATCACAAGAAAGATTCCATCGATTACACACAAGAAAATCATAAGGAGACACCAAAAATTTCAAATTAAATGAAGGAATCCTCAAGAATTCAGACAAGAAATTCTCCTCGATAGCATCACAGATTTTAAAGGCTAGCCTAGAGGGCAACAATTCCTGTTGACAAAAAACCCTGTTATTATGCTCCTTCCAAACACCCCAAGCAACATGTGGCAAAATAAGAGACCACAACATAGAAAGGGATGGATTGAGAGAAGAAGACACCCATTGAGAACATAATTCAGCAAAGGACGCAGGAAACACCCACACTATCTCCCATCGATAGAAAATATGAGTCCAAACCTCCCAAGTATAATTACAACCAGTCAGCAAATGAAAACAATCCTCTCCATTTTCCTTACATAAAAAACATCTATTCAAAAAATCCATACCTCTCTTCACAAGATTATTGAGGGTAATAATCTTATCTTGACATAGAAACCAAAAGAAGATATCAATTTTAGGCCACAACTTCCCATTCCACACATGACCCCAGAAAGGCAGAGGACCAACCAATCAAGTCAGAAAATAAAAAGCAGAGGACACCAAGAACTTCCCATTGGAAGTAAACCTCTAAATAACAAAATCCTCCTGAGCTTCCATAGGGATATGAATCAAATACAAAAAAAAAACAAGCGACTTCAAATCCCTATTAACCACATCAAGACCAATCTAGCTGCCCTGCCTAATATAATTAGCAAAAAAACACACCCCATTCCGTAACACAGAAATCCATGAAAGGAGCCACCCAGGATTCATCCTTCAAAGTCCCATGCCCAATCCACTAGTCATCCCAAAAGAGAATTCTTCTATCATTTCCCAAAGTCAACCTCAAGCCAGCAACCACAGTCAAGCGAACCCAAATCGCACCATTCCACAAAACTGACCCCTGCGAAGGAACAAAGTTCTCCTTAAACAAGTCTCTGAACTTATCCATGCCCCTCAAATACTTAGAAGCAAAAATGGACACCCATTCTTTTTCAATCACAAGTAGGTTCCATAGTTGTTTAGCCATCAAATTTGAGTTGAAATCTTTTAGTTTATGCAGCCCTAAACCACCTTGAGATTTCAATCTACACACCTCCTCCCAAGACAACAAATGTAACCTTTTCTTCTCCTCCACACCGGACCATAAGAACCTTTTCTGAATTCCCTTAATTTTCTCCCAAAATATTTTAGGGATTTGGAACAAACTTAAGGCATACATTGGAAAGTTGTGGAGAGTAGATTTAATTAGCTAGATTTTACCAACTTGACTTAGCAAAGCACCCTTCCACCTAGCAAGCTTTGAGTTAAACTTATCAATGATGTTATTCCAAAATGAGTCAGGAGAACCATTAGAGCATAAAGGAAACCCCAAATAATAAGAAGGGAGCTCCCCAACACCACATTCAAGAATACCAACAATCCTTAATTGATGAAGCTCTGGAGTATTAAGAAAAAAATTAGTGCTTTTATGAAAACTAACCTTCTGTTCTGACGCAGCCTCATAATTCTAAAGAATAAGGTGGATAGACTTAGTTTCTACCACCGAGGCCTCCGCAAGAATAATGGTGTCATCAACAAACTGTCGATGAAAGCAAAAAAGCTGGTGCAAGGAAGGATAAAGGCCTTTGAAATCCCCATTAGACACCGCCTAGAGAAGATACCGTCCCAAAGATTCCACCATAATTATGAACAAAAAGGGGGAGATAGGGTCCCTTTGATGCAAGCCACGAGAGCTTTTAAAGAAGGTCGATGGAGAACCATTAATGAGCACCGCAAAAGAAGGAGAGGAGATTAACTGCCACACCAGTTGCAGCACCCTATCTAAGAACCCAAATGCTTTGAGGATACTACAGAGAAACCTCCAATTCACTCAATCATAGGCTTTGACCAAGTCTAGTTTCAAAATAAGACTAGGCTTCTTATTGACTTTCAAAGAGTGAATATTCTCATGAACCGTGATAATGGAATCCAAGATCTATCAACCAGGCACAAACCCATTCTGCTGAGGAGATATAACCTTAGATAACACCCATTGCAACCTCAAGGCAAGCACCTTAGAGAAAAAATTATAAATAGAATTACATAGACTAATAGGTCTAAAATCACCAAACCTATCAACTCCAGGCTTCTTAAGGATTAACACTATAAAAGTCGAGTTCAATTCCTTCAAAAGCTTTCTACTACCAAAAAATTCCTTGGTGGCATTGATAATATCCTTGGAGATAATCTCTCAGAAACGGTGAAAAAATAAGAAAGGGAAACCACCCAGACCCAGAGATTTATTACCCTCAAACAAGAACACTGTCTTTCTAATTTCCTCATTCGAGGGAATAGCAGTTCAGAAACCATTATCCTCCTTAGACACCAAATTAGGAATAACATTAAGGAACCCTTGCTGGCAAACAGGATCCAACGGTCCTTCCTCAGACAGAAGGTTCTCAAAGAAAGATTGAGCCGCATATCTGATATCATCATCTTCCTTAATAGAAGAATTATCCACCACCACTTTAGAGATTCTATTCGAAGATCTATGTTTTAGGGTAGTGAGATGGAAGAACTAAGTCTTTTTATCTCCACTACAAAGCCAAATAGCTCTCGACCTCTACCTCCAAAACTCCTCCCCTCTGGCCACAATATTATGCGTTCTAGAAAAAAGCGCACTCTCCTCTTGAAGCAACATAGTGTTAGCCCCTGAAGCTTGCAAATTCTACTACACAACATCCAATTTATACTTCACAACCGAATTTTCCTCAAAGATATTACCAAAAGAGTCCTTATTCCACTGAATCAAATTATGCTTCACCGATGCCAATTTCTTAGCAACTTTATACATGGTCATACCATCAACGTTAATATTCCACCACTGAGAAATCTTAAGATGCAAATTAGGATGATCAATCCACATCTTCTCAAATCTAAAAGTAAAATCCTTCTTACGGCCAAATGGTTCAGCATTCAAGGAAATAGGGAAGTGGTATGAACCAACCCTGGTAAGAGCAGACAAAGAACAAGCATAAAAATGTAGCCAATCCAAAGAAATAAGCACTTGATCCAATTTAACCTATATTAGAGCATCTCCAGACCGCCTATTAGACCAAGTGTAGGAAGCACCCCCGAAATCTAGGTCCAACAACAGATTATCATTAATAAAATTCATTAAATCTAGTTGACTATCAACATCAATCTAAGAACCCCCACATCACTTGCTAGTTAGGAAAAGAGAACTGAGCCTTAAAAGAATTCAACCTATCCCAAAAATGCTTATAGGAACTTTTAGCATTAGGAGCATAAATATTAGACAAAACCCAGGAGAAATTTTCCCTGAAGCACAAAAAAGAAGTCACAACATGATTTTCAAAAGCAAACAACTCAGTCCCAACCACCACCTTAGGATTCCAAAAAGTTGCCACCCCACCAGAAGCACCATCAAAGTCAACAACTTGACATCGACAATCTTTAAAGAACATGTTCTTAATCCTAAGCACCTTCTTAGCACTCATCTTGGTCTCTTGAATCAAAATAATATTCGGTCAATGATCTCTTACCATATTAGCAATAAGATCTTGCTTATGAGGATTATTCAATCCTCTAATATTCCACGAGAGGATCTTCATTTAAAGATTATGCGAAGGACCATTGAGGCCCATCTCAAGCAAAGTAATCTACGAACCATCAACAATATCACACTTGCTCACCCTCTCCCTTACTTTTTGTAAAGAAGGCCTACCTCTGCCCCTAGGTTCTAAACCACAATCCAGCTTCAAGTGATTTCGAGTAGCCGTCCCTGGTCCCGTAGGAAGAGTCTTTTTCTTAGACTAAGACTTAGAATCTGAAACAACAGTTATCCAAGGCTCCTCCTCCTAAGAAGCACAGTTAGAGCAATCCATGACAAAAGAGGTGAGCACCAACTTTTCAGCCACCGACTCCACAAAAGGTAAATCCTCACTCTTCTCCTCCAGCACAACTAAAGAAGAAACTAACATGCCCACCTTAGAAGAAAGCAAAAGCTCCTCATAAACCATCTTCAGAGGGGTCACCTTCTCTAGCTCAACAACCACTAGGGCCAAAAAGTATAATTTTGATCTTATTTATTTATGTCATTCATATCTAACTTTTTCATGTAGTTGGGTGGAAACAACATATCATTCTTCCATATATGAAATAATCTCAAGTGATAAAGAGATATTTAAGGCATAGTCATATAAATAGTTGACAACATTTAGAATTTCCAAAAAAAAAAAATTGATCTTATTTATTTATGTCATTCATAGCTGGCTTTTTCATGTAGTTGGGTGGAAACAACATATCATTCTTACATATACGAAATAAGCTCAAGTGATAAAGAGATCTTTAAAGCATAGTCATATAAATAGTTGACAACATTTAAAACACAATAAAAATTGAAAACTAAAATATATGATATGCAATGCAAGTCATAAAACCAAATACGCACTAAATAATACACCAACGTGATTACCTCAAGCTCAAAATGGTGTTTGATAGCAAGTGATTCACAAGTCCAGAATCGACTCTCCTTAGCTATTAGCAATCTGCGATGGTAGAATTTTAGTTCGTCAAAAATAAATTGTTCTCAGCTCTCCACACTCAGACCACTAGCATGTCTCTTAAGTATTTATTTCCTAGATAAAAATGGGTTCAAAATTTTTATGCTTCCTCCTATCGTCCAAACAAACAAATCCATATCAAGAACCGTTTTTGAGAATTTGGTTTTGGTTTTGGTTTGGCTAGCTTGTTTGTTTGTTCATTTTTTGATACGTAAGGTTTATATATTTTATTAAAATATTAGAAATAGATATACATATTGTCTGTAATGCAGGAACCAACCACTGAACCACCAAAAAATACTGAAGCCCCTACCAACCCAGGAAACGCTCAAAAACCAAAGCAAAATCGGCAGCCACCCTACCCATTGCAAAAACCAAAGCCATAACAACAACCAAAAAGCAAGGAAAATTCAGACACAGAGGCAAAACCTCAAAGAAACCCATTTAAATTTGCAAACATAGAAAAATATTCTATCCAATCCAAGCCCTCCTCATCCACCAACCCTAACTTAAATTTCAGGAACTCAACAACCGTTGTCGAGATCATTCGGTGTCGCATAAGCTCGGGCCCCTTCAAATCTAAAAGAAAGGGGTAGACCTTCACCACTTCATTCATCTTCCACAAGAGCTCCAAATTAGAGGGACGTAGAATCATTTTGCCCATGAAGGCCACTTTCAAGGTCTCCTCCAAGCCGCCCAACAAATAGCCACGAAATAAATTCACCAACAATTCTCAAGCATCTGCCTTGGACACTCCAATGTCCGAAATAACAACCAAGAATTGTGAGGATATGTATGCATTATCCCTTGCATACTCCTTTCTGACCAGGTGACCCTTCCCTAATACCATTTTCACTACTACCAAGACCAAGGGGTCACCATTGAGCAAAATGTGTTTAAGCCTTTGATCTGTGATTTCCTTAAACATTGCTTACCTCTCCGTCGCCACTAGAGAAATGGGAGTATCTGTGCTGAAATATTCTAGCCCCTCCACAGAGACTGAAATAATGAATTTGGAATGGCTCGGCTTATCCATTATCGCCACCCCAGCTGAAAAACCTCCTACAAAGAAACAACCAACATAAAACAAATTTTGAAAAACTCACAATTGAATTGCCACCACCCACCAGCATTAATACAGCCCATGATCGACAAGCCAAATCCAATACACACGAGTGAGGAATAAAGGCGATGCAAGGCAATATGTCCTTGCATTAGAGTTTCATCCTCCAAAAAATAAGCTTTAACCAAGACATCACCTTGAAATGAAAAACGCTGCCACCAAGTCGATATGCATGATTTTACCGTAAACATTGTACCCTACGTGCCTCACCACTTGGCAAGGCCAAAGCTTCTCACAAAAATGGCAGCCACTCCCATAAAGCTCCCTTTTTGAGCTAACTCAGACCCCTTTGAAACCCCTTTGTCGGTGATCACCATTCAATTATACCTTAGGCAATCTCAAGAAAGAAGGAAGGAACGATGTGGCCATACCACGTGCCTATCTTCCTTCACACCCCCGTCACCAACCCTTGTGTCCTCTCACTCCGCCACCACATCATCCACCTAACCGCCCTGTTGTGCGAATGGATAGAGGAGAGAGGAGGGAGGGGGCCCACCCTACTGCCCATGGTTTGTTTATTTATTTTTAATCCCATATCAAGAATTATTTTTCAAAATCAGTTATCCTTCACATGTGCATAATGACAAATGATGAAGGTTTTTACTCCCGTCCAATCTTTTCTCCCCCATTTTAGAAAATTTCCCCACCTTTACCTCCAAGAATCAGTTGGGCCAATCTGTGCGCCATCACCAAGAATAAACAACTTTCAAAGGTGGATAAACAAATGAAAGAATCTTTTTTTCATATATTAATATGTAGATAAAGGCATTTTCATCTATAGATTTTGATATTTTAATATAAAATTTTAACATAAAATGAAGTTACTCTTCACGTCAAATTAAATGTGTTGAGTTTTTATTGACACGGGTTTGCTTTAATTAAATGCGTTGAGTTTTTATTGACACAAATTTGCTTTCACTATATCACGACGTAATAATTAAAAAAAAATACCTACAATCTTAGTTTTAAAATAAATAAATAAATAATTTATTGTCCTAAAACTTTTGAAAATTAGAATTTTTAAATTTCTTTTAATTATAACATATATCAATAATAAATATACTTATAAATAATTAATTATATATTTTTTAAAAATTAAATATTATTTTTTATTTTTAAGATTTAATTTTTTAAATTTATTTTAATTATGACATAGGTATACAAATAATAATTATACTCTATAAATAATTAATTAGATAATTTTAAAAAATAAATATTATTTTTATTTTTAAGATTTTAATAATTATTTGTCAATAGTGGTGTGTGATGGTTAAGTTGTTGTGTTGTTATTCTTGTCATCAAGGTTCATTGGGGTGTAATTTGTGAGAATTTATATTGGGGATGAGGTCCCTCATTTGTGACCTCACCAGCTCCAAGTCAAATTTACCCCTCTCAATAATTTTTTTTTTAATAATTATTATATTATAACATACAATAAAATACATATTGAAAACTCTTTAAATTTAAATTTATTTTATTTTAATAATTATTGTATTATAATATAATATAAATAATTGATTTTAATATATTTTATACATTTAATTAAATTTTTAAAATATATATAGACAAATAATATATATATATTACTTTTTTTATGGGTAAGTTGTTACCATTGGGGTAACTCCTTATGTATTATCAATCCTACAATCTTTACACACTTATGACCGTTTGCATATGTTTTTGGTAGACAATCGCCACATTTCATTCAACCCTTTACATTGTTCTTGTGATGAGTTGGTAGTTTTAATGACAGGCTTTGATATTCATTAGGGGTTTGGTTTCCAATCGAACATACTTCTATTATTTAGCCTGTGTGAAGCCTTTTGCGTTCATAATATGATTAGCTATTGTATTTCATTTCAATTTGTCTTGCTTAAGTTACCACCTACCACTTATCTTTCCTTCGTTATTCTTTGTTACTTCCCTTTTATGGTGAGAAACCTTAGCTTGGTGAGGATGGAAACTCCCATTTTCCTCACTTCCAGCAAAAGCCAGATATAACATACAATAAAATATATGTTGAAAACTCTTTCTTTTTTTATTTTTTTTGGTACGCAAGTTTAGAGATTTATATTAAATATATAAAAAGATACATTCGTCTGCTATGCAGGAAATATTCCACCAACCTTCAATACCAGCACCTGACCCAACCACCGATGCCAAAAAACCAACAGAACCAGTCATTCTTAGCTAAAACCCCGACCACCAAACAACCAAACAACACCAAATTGGCCATGAGGAATCGACCCCAACCAAAATTAATAGAGCCCTAACCACCAAAGTATCTCAAAATGGCCACAAGTAGGCTGAGCCAACAAACCCGACAGAGAGGAAACGCCAAAAAACATAGAGACTTAATCCTAAAAGCAACCAACCCTACCACCCACAGAGAAAGAAATTATCACATGAAATTGTTTAAAATAACAAATTCTTCAAAGTCCTTCACCCCTACCTCATCGCCCACAGCCATCAAACCAAAAAAATTCTTCAAAAATGCAATTGCCAATGCTGCCACTAGTTTGTGCTTTACCAAGGTTAAGCCGCTCAAGTCAAGCAAAAACGAAAACACTTCACCACCTCATCCAAATCCTGGAGAGTTTCCAACAGGGTCTTGGAACATCTCTGCCTCAACAACAAATCCCAACACTTTGTCGACACCTTCTGCCAGATCCTTGTGGAACATCTTCACCAACAACAGTTTAGCCTCGGCCTTAAAAACCCCATTATCCAAGAGGGAGGCCAGGAAATGAGAAGAGATGTGGAGATAATCTCTTCCATATTCCTTGTTGGCCAAATGACTAGCCCCCATAACCATTTTTTTCGCCACCAAAACCAAACGGTCCCCGTCCATGAGAATATGCTTCAAACACTGGTCTGTAATTTCTCTGAAGGAAGCTTGACGAGCCTTTGACCTCAGGGAAATGGGAGTGTCTGCACCAAATTTTTCCACCCCATCAACAAAGACCTTGATAACAAACTGAGATCGCTTCGCTATACACACTGTTGCACACTCACAAAGACCGCATTGAATTCCACTGCACTACCAACCAGCTCTTTCACCGCAAAGGAATAATGAAAAAGCCATTAAAATACCAACTTTAAACCATTAATCCAATTTACTGCCAAGTACTTGGCCGCCTCCATCTTAGCTAATGAGTACCTTCCAATCGTGCCCAAGGAAAACCATACTAGACGATCTCGAGGAAAATATGCCTGAGGCAACCTCGAAGAAGGAGGAAGAACATCTATGGCAAGCCCATGTGCTCGTCAACCTACACACCCCCTTCACCGTCCCCTTGTGCCCTCTCACTCTGCCATCGTGTCCACCAACCACCCAACCATGCCGATAGGGAGAGAAGAGAGGGAGGAGGGAGCCCACCCATCCACCCACTTACTTTTAATTTATTTTAATAATTATTGTATTATAATATAATATAAATAATTGATTTTAATATATATTATATATATTTAATTAAATTTTTAAAATATATATAGACAAATAATAATTTTTAAATTTTTTTTTTTTAATTTTTATGGGTAAGTTGTTACCATTGGGGTAACTCCTAATGTATTATCAATCGGTATAGCCTTTACACACTTACTGACTGTTTACATATGTTTTTGGAAAACAATCATCACCTTTCATTCGACCCTTTACATTCTCGTGATGAGTTGGCAATTTTAATGACAAGCTTTGATATTGATCTTTCAATGTGACCCTTGTTGTCACTTCACCCTCCTACATTGTTCTCATGATGAGTTGGCGATTTTAATGATAGGCTTTGATATTGATCTTTTGATGTGACTCTTGCTATCACTTCACCCTCCATGTACCTCCACTGCCACTTAATGTTTTCTTCTTGTATTTTGAGACCATTATTTTCTCTCATTCTTAATTTATTTCCACCATTCTTATTCATTATGAGGTCTGGTTTCAAGTCAAACATACTTCTATCATTCAACTTGTGTGAAGCCTTCTATGTTCACAATATGATTAGCTACTATACTACATTTCATCTTGTCTTACTTAAATTACCACCTACCACTTATATTTCCATCATTATTCTTTGTTACTTCCCTTTTATGGCGAGAAACCTTAACTTGGTGAGGACGGAAACCCCCATTTTCTTCACTTCTAGCAAAAGCCAAATAATAATATGTTTTCAATAAATATAATTATAATAATTATAAATATTGTTTAATATAATATAATGAAATAATATAATTATAATATAATAATATTATTTAATTTAAATAATATTTATAATTTTTTTTTGATCCGTAAGGTGATAATTTTATAGATAAAAGAGAGATTTACAAATGTCTGCTAAGCAGGAAATTTTCCAGAGAAATCCAACAGTCCGCCAAAAAAAATTGAACGAGGAGAACTAGAGCTCCCTATAGATCCCGAATCATAAAATAGTAGTGTGAGGAGAAGAAAAACATAGGATTACCCATAAATTCAAAATACAAAATGTATATATCTCAAGTTCGAGGCAACCGAGAAAAGCAAGACGAGAACCAAAATACCAGACAAGTCACCAACACCACCCTAATTACCAGAAACCATTTAACTCTGCAAATTGAAAGAAACCTTCCAACCAGTCCTCCCCATCAGCCAGCACCAACTTCAATTTACACTTCAGGAAGTCCACCGCCACCTCTGCAAGCATTCGGTGCCTTGATAATGCGAGCCCTTTGAGGTCCAGAAGAAAGGGAAATACTTTAACTGCTTCGTCCGACACCCATAGAGAAGCCAGGTCTGCAGGCCGCGGAATGCCCTTACCAATCAAGGCCACCTTCAGAGTTGTTTCGATGCCACTAAGCAAGTTGTCCCGAAATAGACGAACCATCAAGTCCAAAGCCACAGCCTTCGGGGTTTCAAGATCCAGGAGCACGGCAAGAAACCGGGATGAAATACTCATATTGTCTCGGGCGAACTCATTCCTCTCTAAGTGTCCTTTGCCAAGGACCATCTTCACAGCAGCCATCGTCGTCGGGTCGTCCATAAGCAGGATACGCTTTAAACGCTAATCCGTGACCTCACGAAAGGCAATTTGCCTTTCCTTAGCCACTAAGGAGATTGGGGTATCGGCGCTGAAGGATTCCAGACCTTCCGTCGAGATGAGAATATTAAACTTTGACATCGTTGATCTCTCCATTAGTGAGAATATGACAGTCGAACCCTGCAACAGAAACACAGAAAACAAAACAACCAAGGAAAACCCATGCCTTTGAAAAGACTTCATTAGCTAAATAAAAGAGCTCGAATAATTATCCGTTAGGCTTCGCATACGAAAATAAATGATGGCAATGCAAGAGATGTCCTTGGCATGAGATGAAATGCCGCCTCTATTTATCAACTTGAAACCATAATGAAAGCAATAAATGAAGAACCCATGCGGCACGGCCATGGACAAAACAAGGAAAACTAAGGCCGACGTGTCACTGAAGACACCATGAAAATTGAACCCAACATGCCACCAATCTGACTCCAGAAGATTCATAGTCACTGAGACTACCGTCTGCCACCTCACGTCCTCCCTAGCCACCTTAGCCTAAGTAAGGGGCGTGGGGGAGCCCACCCAACTGCCCGCAAGGAGAAGCATTCAAAGACATACTTTGAATCCAGGACCGGCTACACCCAAATTAGACAGAAGATCCACTTCAGTATTACCTTCCCTAAGAGTATGATTAAGCATGACTTGCTCAAAATTGTTTAGCTGATCCAAAGCCGCCTCCAAAAAAACCCCTAGTTTCCAATTGTGAATCTTCCTTAACCTTAAAGCATTAATGACAAGTGTTGAATCCCCTTCGATAACCAGGTTTTTGATACCTAACTCTTTGCTTAGATTAAGACCAAGAAGAAGAGCTTGAAATTCTGCTACATTATTTGTACCATCTACAAGAGGCTGAGCCAGTTTCCCCAGAACCGAGCCTGTGCTAGACCTTATTATGCAACCAGCTCTGGACGGACCCGGATTCCCTTTGGAGGCACCATCAAAGTTTAATTTTTCCCAGCCCGGATAAGGAGGGATCCACTTAGTATTTTTACGTTGTTCAGCCAAGGCTGCAGTCCTTGAACACACTAGAGGAGGGGATTTGATACCACACCACTGTTTCATAATCCAGGCATCCCATTTTGAGAAATTAAGTTTCTTATGTTCCTCCTGCAACTGAGAATTGAAAATTTCTACAATGCATGCCTCTATCTTGCACTGTAGTCTTGGTATCGACAGCTCTTTATCCTGAAAAAGGCGCCTGTTTCTTTCCTTCCAAACTTCCCATAAAAGGATTGAGGGACTCATTTTCCAAAGATCTCCAAAGATGGAAGATTGATCAAGACATGGCCAAGAATTTAAACAATCTAAAAGAGTAACTGGGAGAGCAGAAGACCACCTTAATTTTGAGCATAACCAACTCCACATCTGTTGAGTATATGTGCAATTCAAGAGTAGATGATTCACAGTCTCCTCTGCCTTATGACACAAAGGACATCTGGTTGGGCCATGATAACCCAATTTAACAAACCTGTCGCCTATGAGAATCCTCCCCTGAGCTGCCACCCAAGTGAAAATCCCTGCTTTCGGTAAGCAAACCTTATTCCAACAAAGATTTCGAGGTAAAACTGAGTTTGATTCAATTGATGCTGATAACACATTGTACCCAATCTTGGCCGAATAGACCCCATTTGGAGCAGCATCCCAACGCAAACTGTCTGCCCCCTTTCTAACCCATAATCTGTGACTTGCCAAAATTCTCTCGAATAAAATGGTTTCTTGAGCACCCAAATTCAGACTTCTCACCGATTTCCATTTCATAATACCATCCTCCGCAAGCCCCGTAAAATCAATGTAGTCCCTAACTCTCGAACCCCACAACTGCTTGGACTTCTCCATTACGCTAGAGAGTTCAGGGATATTTGCTAAAATAGGGTGGCCTTCCCACGAATCCTCCCAGAATAATGCCTCCTTACCATCCTTCACTTCCCAAGTAAGGAAATCCGAAATCAAATCTCTGCAATTTTTGATAAAGTTCCAAATTCGAGACCCAGAGGGAAGGGTATTTGCAGTGAAGAAATAGTTTGGATCAGGAATCAGGTATTTTGCTATGACAATCTTTACCCACTTTAGATCTGGTTTAGAATGGATAAGCCAAGCAAGTTTAGCCCCCAAAGCCTTGTTTTGCCTGGAAGCATTTCTCAAGCCCGTCCCATCATTCTCACACTTCTCACATACCTTTTGCCAATTTATAAGAGGGATTTTCTTTTGATGTGAATTGCCTTTCCAAAAAAATTCTTTCATTAACTTATTTAGATCTTTACACGCTCCACTGGATAATTGAAAGCATGACAACATATAAATTGGGAGGGCAGAAATTACATATTTCAATAAGGTTAATATGCCTGCCCAGGAGAGCCATCTATTTTTCCATGAAGATATTATGTCTTTGCATTTGGACACCATTGAGCTCCATGCACTACTACTTTTGATAGCTTTATCCAAAGGAAGGCCAAGAAACTTACATGGAAGTTGCCCCAATTTGAATCCTAGGATGCGTAAAATTTGAACCTCTCCAGGGCAGTTTGTGTTGAAGAAGAAGACTTCAGATTTGGCCTTGCTTACTTCTTGTCCAGAAGCCTTGGAATAATCTTCCAACAAGTTTTTGTAACTTTGAGCCTCCTTTGCCGATGCTTCACCGAAAAGCATTATGTCGTCCGCGAATTGTTGATGAGTGATATTTGGAAGACTGCTAGTTACTTGAAGACCATGAATCCCACCGACCTGCCTTGCGTTTTCAATTGATCTCCCTAGAGCTTCAGCCATAATTATGAACAGGAAAGGGGATAATGGATCCCCCTGTCTCAGACCTCTTGAGGCTGTGAAGTAGCCTTCTGGGGATCCATTAATCAGAATAGAATATCTCAGACTCGCGACCCAGCCAAAAATCCAGTCCAACCAATCCTTCTGAAAGCCGAAAGCTTCCATAACTTTGAAGAGAAATCTCCAGTTCACTTTATCGTAGGCTTTCCTGATATCTAATTTCAACAACATAGCTGATTTATTCATTTTTTGTATTGAATGAATAACTTCTTGGGCAATAATTATCCGATCAAAGATTGAGCGATCTGGGACAAAGCCTATTTGTTCCTCTGATATAATAAAGGGAAGAATTTTTTTGAGTCTATTGGCAACAACTTTGGCCACAATTTTGTAAATTGTGTTGCATAGCGATATTGGGCGGAAGTCTTCCCAATGTTCAGGTTTCTCTTTCTTAGGGATCAGAGCTATAAGCGTATTGTTCACTTCCTTTAAGACCCTTCTGTTCAGCCTGGAGTCTTCAATGGCTTCCCAAATTTCCTTGCCCAGAAAGTGCCAGTATTTCTGAAAGAAGGCAGCCAGAAAACCATCCGGACCTGGGGCTTTTTTATGCTGCATCCCAAAAACGGCCTCTCTCACTTCCTCTTCTATAAATTTTGCATTCAATGATCTTACTTGGTTTTGAGAGACCAATTTCGGAATATGTTGCAATAAGACATTCTGAGCCTGCCAGTTTGAAACATCCCATTCATTGAGCAAATTCTGAAAGTAATTTACTACTGAGACCTTAATGTCTTCCATGTCCTCCAACAAACTGCCATCACCCCCTTTCACACATGAAATTCTATTAACTTCTCTTCTTGCTTTTGTGGAATTGTGAAAAAAATTTGAATTTCTGTCCCCTGATTTTAGCCACAATTCCCTAGATTTTTGCCTCTAGAAAATTTCTTCTTTGGTAAGTAAATCATTAAGCTTTATGTTAAGAGCCTGTTCTTTCATATAACAAGAATCATCCATCCCACTATTCATTATTTCATCAGCTAAAGAGGCTAACTCTACCTCTGTTTGCGCTTTCTCTTCAAAGATGTTTTTGAAGCAAACTTTGTTCCAGTGCTTTAGATGTTGCTTGAGATATTTTAGCTTTGAAATCACATTAAATAAGCTTGAACCCTCACTTGGGCATTCCTTCCACCATTGTTCGAGTAGATCAAGCACGTGGGGGTCCTTGAACCGCATCATTTTGAATTTGAAGGGACTTCTTGTTGGGCCCTTTTCCCCTTCAATAAGTAACTGTACTAGGAGATGATCAGAGCCAGTTCCAGAATTAATCTTGCTCTCTAAAGAAAAGGGAAACTGGCCCAGATTGCCTTTAAAGAAAAAACGGTCCAATTTTTCTGCTATACTACCAAACCCTTTTCTACGATTTGTCTAGGTGAAAGTACCATTGTTTATTGGAATTTCCAATAGAGAATTTTTCTCCACAAAACTGCAGAAGTCCTTTTGGGACTGCAGAACTTTGCCGTAACCCACTTTCTTGTCTTCCATTTTGAGAATGGCATTAAAATCCCCCCCTAAGATACTGGGATCTTGCAACAGGGTTTGCAGGATGCCATCCAATTCTTTCCAAACTATTCTTTTCTGAACACACAACATGTACACATTTATTAAGTTAAAATGGAGATTAGAGATTAAGCTTCTTACCTTGCAAACTATCCAATGACGACTCGAATTTAGCACTTCTATTACTACTGACTGAGGTTTCCAAATGATCAACAAGCCGCCCGAAGCCCCTTCCACTTCCAAGCCTGTCCATTTCCAATACTTCAGTTTTCTTCTAAAGGACTCCAAGGTTGACCCTCCTAGTTTTGTTTCTTGAAGAAGATAAATTTCTGCTTGACACACTTCAATGTGGAGCCTGATGAGACTCCACTTGTTAGGGGCGTGTAAGCCCCTAACATTCCAAGTTAGGATTTTCATTGTTGTTCAGGAAGGGCACTTCCCTTCCCTACTTTGATCATAGTGTCAATTTTTTTTTGGCCATTGGCCTCCCCATCCTGTTTTCTCTTCTCTTGATTAGGGATTCTGCCCCGCTTTTTTTGATCTCCGCAGTCTGGAGTTAGTTTGAGGATGTCCCTTTTGTGTAAGCCTAACCGCGATTTTGCTTCCTGCAGTTCCTCTGTCAGCTTCCATTTTTTGCCTGATTGGGGACTTAGCAATTCTGACAAGACTTGATCATCTGGCTCCCATGTTTCCTCTGCCTCATCTGGGCAGAGACCATCCTCCAGTGTTCCAGACTTCAATTTAGCAGCCTCCTCTAACTCCACTAATTCCTTCTCGACTTCTATCAAAGAATCTAGCTCTACATTCAGACAGCTCTCCCCCATGATTTCTAGGGTTTCAAAAATTTTATCTTTGAGCTCCTCAAACTGCAGTTCCCTCCCCTTTTGGGCTTCTTGCGGCATCTGGTTACCATCACATACAACCAATGAAGACGGGATAGAAATCCCTTTAGGAAAATCTTCATCCTCAGTGACTGGAGGTTGGGAGTCCTCATTTGCTTTTGATGAGGACCGTGTAGCCAAACAGATCGACTTGTCGAGAGCACCCTTAGGCTGGATTAGGGTTTTAGAGGAGATTCTGGCAGATTTACGAAGATTCGCCAAAGGGGTATCCAACGAATCCGACTTTTCTGCCTCTTTATTGCTTGCCCTGCAACCCAGGGTGCGAACTAGGTTGTTATGCATGAAGGAGTCGCGTTCTAACTTTTGAACCTAGGTCCCATAATCCGTTATCAATTCAATCTCACTCCAAATCATCCTTTCTGCATTATTTTTGACACAAATGCGCACGTAAGTTTGGTTTTTCTTTGCTAATCTCCTTTCTTCTGCACAAACAAAGGTGCCCAGATGGTTCCCGATTTCCTCGAGGATGGAGGGAGCCCAATACTCTTAAGGTAGATTTGGTAAGCTATACCAGTCTTGTTGAAAATCCATCACATGCGTCAATGGATCAAAACCCACTGACCACTTCTTTAAGTAGAAACCGCAGCCATCTAAGACCCAAACCCCACGAACTATTTGATCTCTGGTATTTCTGGAAGAGCAAATTACCATAAAAAAGCCATTTTGAAGCATTTTGAAAATTAGATCCGAGCCCCAACATTCTTTCCACCAATTTTCTAAATATTCCCAGTTAAGAGCTTTCCCGAACCATTTACCAAATAGGCCTAACTGTTCTAACCGCAAAACTTCTGCATGCATTTTCGAGGAACTAATGACCACACTGGTTCTTTCTTTTTTAGCGTCATTAGACCAGGACAAGCCGTGGGTTCCCTTTCCTACCTTCGACCTCTCTTCCCGTACTTCCTCCCATTCCTTAGCCGAGGGCATTTTTTTTTCCATTCCATTCCTTCTCTCCCAAACCTAGCTTTGGAAAGCTTTCTTGAGTCATGTCTAGCCGCTTGCAAGAGATTAGTCTGCCCCAGTTTTGTTTCCACCTGTTGCCTAGGCCTGCGAAATTCTTCATTGCTATACTGCCCAAACTTGGTCCTTCCTCTTGCACGACCAGCTCTATTTGAAAATTGCCCGTGCTTTGAACCCTCAAGAAAGCGACCATTCAAAACCTTATACTGTGGTTGGGCCCAACGATCTTGTCTCCAGACGTGCTTGAGATTCCTTGAACTGTTCACACTGGGGCCCTCGCCACCTCTGCCCCCATGCCGAAACCTACCCTATCGTTGCTTTCCGCCATGACCGTTGCAGAGCTCCATTTCCTAACATGCATGCATATAAAATATAATTAATATTTATAATTATTATTATTCATTAAATAAATAAATAAATTATGAATTCACTTTTTTTTTTTTGAATAGGTTTCATTTTATTTTTAACTTTTTATCTTTAGTGTTAGTTGTAATTTTTAATATAAAAGTTCAAATTTTAACTTTAACTTATTTTTATTTTTTATATTTTATTTAAATAGAGTTTTAATTTTTAAAATTTAATTTATTTAATAATTTAACTATTTTTATGTTCAATTTTATAATATTCTTTTATTTGCTAATATTAATTTTTGAATATTGTTTGTAATATATTAAGTATATTTTTTAGCTACACATTTTATTAATATTTCAATTCTAATAAATTAAAATTTTATTTTTTATTTTTTTAATCATTTATTAACTTAATAAGTTTATTATTTATTATTATTTTTTTAAATTATTATTTTTATTAATGTTTGGATTTTGATATATTTTGCTCTTGTATTTAATTTATTTTATTTTACTTTTTTAATTTAGATTTATGGTTGGTTTTTTTATTATTATTTTTTAAGAAATTACAAATAATAATTAAAAATCATTAATTGATTTAATTTATAATTATTTATCTTATCCAAATATTAATTATTGTAGAATAATTTTATTTTGAATTTTTATTTTAATTTATATAACAAAATGAATTTCAAATTTAAAATTTGGATTAAAATTTATGAAGTGAGAGAGAAGATAACCTTTGATCATTTCATGCCAACAATTCAAGGATAACACATGACTTTGGAAGTTATGCTCAAGGTAGCATGTCATTTGATTAAGGATATGATAATTCACCTTTTAAACCTCTTGCATGTACCCATTGCACACCTAAGGAGGAAAATAGATAGAGAAAGAGAGAAAATAAAGAGGAAGAGAAAGAGAGAAAAGAGAAATAGAGAGATAAAACAAGATAGATATATAGAGATAAAAAAGAGAGATAGATATATAGAGATAAAGGTAGAGATATAGAGGAATAAAGAGGGAGAGACAAAGAGATAGATAGAGGAAGATAGATAAAGAAAGAAAGAGGAAAATAAGAAGAGGAGAGACATAGATAGATTTAGTCACATAAAGAGAGGGATATAGAGAGATAGAGAGATAAAGAGAAATAGGAGACAAAGATATATATATAGAGGTAGAGAGATCAAGAGATAAAAAGGGAAAAGAGAGATAAATAGGGATAGCAAAAAAGAGTGAGGAGAGAGATAGGGAGAGGGAAAGAGACAAAGAGAGGAAAGAAGAGCGAGATAGGAGGGAAGATAAATATAGAGAGGAATAGGGGAGAGAGAGGAAGAGATAGTTTGAGAGATAATAAGAAATATAGAGATAGAGAGTGATACAAAGATATAAAGATATATATATATATCCCCATATGTACCTCTCCCTGCCTCTCTCTAGATATATATATCTCCCTCTCTCTACCTATTTCTGAATGTTGCTTTGCAGGTTTCGCTTCACATGGAGGTTTTGCTACCCAAATTCGTCAATCTTGTCTGTGATGGACCGAGAAGGATCAGCAAGGCTGAAGACAGATGTGAATATGAGATCTTCTTGAAAGTTATCAATGAGTTTCAGAGGGATTTTAACGTGGCAGCAGAGGTGCGCGCTAGACTCAGGGGAAGACACCTCGGCAGTCAAGCTTAAATGGATGCTTTCATAGCCAGTTCTGGAATTTGTTGAAATGGTTATAACATTATTCATGTTTTTCAAGCTCTGTTCTTCCTTCTTGTTGACTCAGCAACTTTTGTTATGACTGTATATCTTTAAATTTTGTACAGGTCTATATATTATTAAATTCTGTATAGATTTATCATTGTAATCCATATTTAGCTTGCAGCAGGTTTGTTTCTTGGCTTTATGTTGTAAGGGTGTGCATACAGCGGTTGCTATGTAGCACCGCCTGCTGTAACAGTGAACAACCCCTATGTAATAATGTGTTTATACTATCTTTAATATATAAAAAAATCCCTCAATCTCTCCTCTCTCATTCTCTTGCCTCTCTCTCTCTCTCCATATCCATCTCCATCTTCGTCTCCATATATATCTTCCTCTCTATCTCTCTCCCCTATCTCTCTCTCTCTACTCTATTATCTCTTTATTTATTTCCCTCTTTCTCCCTCCCTCTCTATCTATTTATATATATCTCTTTCTCTCTATATCTATCTCAATATCTCTCACTCACATACACACACTCCATATTTATCCCTCCCCTTATGTATCTCTATATCTCTCTCACTCTCACACAAATACTCCCTATTTCTCCCTTCCTATCTCTATCTCTATCTCTATCTCTCCCCCTCTCTCTATATCTCTCCCTCTACCTCTATTACTTATCTCTATCAACTCCTTTATCTCTCACTCTTTCCCCCTCTATTTCTATCTTCCCATCTCTTCCTCTCCCTCTCCATTTATATCTTATTATCTTTATCTCCCTCTCTTATTTACTCCATCTCTCCTAATCTCTCTATATATCACTTCCTATATATTTATATTTCTCTCTCCATCTCCCCCTCTTTCACTGTCTCCCTCTTTCTATCTCTATTTTTCCTTCTCCCTCTTGCTCTCTCCTTCCATCTCTCCCTCTATATATTTATCTCTCTCCCCTTCTTTGTCTATGTCTCTCTCTCACCCCCTCTATCCTTTCCATGTTATATCTATCTCTATCTCTCCTTTATATCCCTATCTCTCCCTCTATCCATACCACTCCTTTCAATATCTCTCTACTTCCCCCCTCTCCTCTTTCTATTTCTCTCCCTCCCTCTATCTATTTATGCATATCTATCTCCATATATATCTCTCTCTCCATAGCTCTATCTTATACATGCACACTTCTTATTTCTCCCTCCCTATCTCTAGCTCTATCTCCATATCTATATCTTTGTCTCTCTATCTTTATCTCTCCATATTTCTTCTCTCTCTCTCTCTCTCTCCATATCCCTCTCCTTCTCCATCTTCATCTCCATTTACATCTTCATCTCCATCTCTATTTACATTTCCATCTGTATCCTTATCTTACTCTCTATATCTATCTCCTCACCCCTCTCTCTCTATCTCTTTCCCCTTATATCTCTCCCTCTCTCCCTACTAAAAACATAACATGAGCCTATTGGTAATGGAGCCTGAATATCTTCCTGATTCAAAGGATTTATTTTAGTTGCATTTGGATCCTTGTAAGTGGATGCATAGTGAGTTGAAGCTATCACTTCTTCATTGAGACCTTTGTAGCATAAACAACAAGATTTTTTAAATTTCCTAATGATTGGCCTCAAGTATACTACACAAATAAAAAATTGATCAAATTTTTCCCTAATTGACCTTCCACATATCTTTGGTGTACCCATGACACACCAACGTGTGATTTCTAGTTAATAATATTGTGACACCAAAGTAGTATATGGGATCTAAGAGTGGTACACAATCCCTCCTAGAAATAAGGTATTTGTAAACTTGAAATTTGACCTTTAAGGCATAGATTTAATAGCAAACGAAGCACACAACCACTATATGCAATCCCAAACACTCAATAAGATCCAATCTATTCAATAGAAAACATGTAATAATAAGTAAAACTAGATTTCAATCAATTGATACCTTCACCTTCACCGTATTGTCATGGATGACTTCCATTGTTCCTTCTTTGTATGCTTTGCTCTCAGTTATGGGTATGCTACTATGTTGCTACAAATCTTCAAGTATATTTGAGGATTGCAATGATGCAAATGTTGAAGTTTAAGAGTGTGTGGTTAGCCATAATGTGCAACGAAGGCTTGAATCTATAGAAAAGCTTGTTTTAGATAAACGATCTGGATTAGAAGATGAAATATTAAGATCAATGGTCAAGGTCCATTGAGAGGAAATAGATTGGAGAGTTAACTAGCTTGATCGATTCAATCAAGGGAATTGATTGGGTAATCAATGGAAATTGATTGATTGATTAATTAGTGGGATTGAATGATCAATGGAATTAATTTGTTAGTCAACATGTTTGATTGAATAATCAATGGGTGTGATTGATCAGTAAATAGATTTGATTGATCAATCAATGTGTGTGAGGATAATTAATTAATCTTTGAAGGAATGTCCCAATGAAGTTTGAATTAATAAAAAAAAAAAAATTATTAATAGATCTCATTGAGTGAATATTGGAGAATTAAATAATTAATTTAATTATTTAATGGGAAAGTGGTTTAATTAAATAATTTGTAACAATTATTTGATATGAAAAGGGTGTTTAATGTTAATTAAATAATTACATGATGACTATTTAATTAAAATAGAAGAATAAGTTAAGTTAGTGACATAATTAAATAAATAAAGTTTATTTAATTAATCTAGAAGAATAATGTTTAATTAGGACATTATTAAATAAATATAATTTATTTAATTAGTCAAGGATGATGGATAATTAGGACAATTATTAAATAAATAAGATTTATTTAATTAGTAAGAAATGATAATTTGAATTAATTAATTAATTAATGTAAAATTAATTAATTAATAGTAGAATATGAAAATTGATAATAATTGAATAATAAGGTATTATTTAATCATTAGGGAAGCATAGTGGAATTTAGTAAAAATATGTTGCTCGTAGGTCGAGATAATTTAGGGTATCTACATTTTGCCCCTCTTTGATATAATGCATTTTTATAGCGTTATGTCGAAGAAAATTCAAAAATTTGTGCTTAAGAGTTGCCTCGATATGCCCCAATGACAGTGGGATAGGTTGATGCCCCCTTGAAAAAATTACAATTTAAAAAAAATAAAAAAAATAGGGAAATTATTTTTGACAAGTCAATTTTATAGTGTTGAGTATGTTGGTAGCAAAAGATTTTGATTTTAAGACCTCTAGAGTGTTCGTATTTGTGTTTGAAGTTAATGTGCCAAGTTATAAAGGTTTCTCAAAATCCCACCCTAAAAGTCTATAAATAGGTCCTAGGGGGTGCAAAAAGTTCATTTGTGCATTTTTATTTTAGAAGTTTGAGAGCTCTGAGAGGAGATTTTGTGAAGGAGATCCTATAGAGATGCCGCCTATTCCAATAGTTGTGCATTGCAGATACAAAGTTTGATCCTTCTGACAGCTAGAGGGCTCAGGGGACGCAGTATGTACCCTTTCCTTTCCTCATTTTTCGTGCAATTTTTAGTATATTTTAGGGATCGATGAAGAGCAAATAATAGTGGTGTTGTTTTAGCAGTGCATCTACTATCGTGTTCTTTGCATGTGTGGTCTTGTGTACCACATGTGATCTGTAATTAAAAGGGTTACAAAGATAATTTGCATTTAACTCCTTATTACATATTTATCCCAATCGCAAATAGAATTGTGTGGTTATGTTTATTTAACCATTGAAATTATAGAATTAAGTTCACTTAACCCTTTACACAAATTAATGAACATTAAATAATTAATTTAAATGTCGTAATTTAAAACTCAAAGAAGAAATTAAAATGTTGGAAGGAAAAATAGAAAATAGAGAGACAACAAGAAGATTGATAATGGAGTTCACCCATATGTTCGGGCTATATCTTTGAGTCTACTTCTCAATGAGGAACTACTTTATTAATGACAAAAAGCTTATTCACCTTATTACATCATTCAAGACTCAAAACCTACATTACAAAGTCTCTCACAGTCTCCTGCCAACACCTTCAAAATACCTTCCCAATATGCCTAGTTTCTCCACCATGAATTCATTGCTTCCAAGAGCAAAAATCCCCCTTTTATACAATTTCACATGTTGTTATGGGGTTAAAACAATAATATTTTAAAAATCCACTAAATCACCTATTTTAAGCCCCTTTAGATTTAAAATAACCCTTTTAAGGTTTTCAGGCTTAATAGATTTTAATATTTCAATGGCTCTCATATAATCGAGCCCTTAAAAATCTTTTTAAAACGAGCTTATTTAAATTATTATCGTTCCCCCTTATTTCTCTCTTTATTTTATGGTTTACATAAAATAAAATAATTCTTATGCTTATTTTAAAATTTATATATAGGGAGGGGCTCCCCTATATCTTGGGCAATGGTCAAGGCAAGAGGATTTTAAGGCATAGGTCAAGGGATCAAATCCCACCAAATCCTCTTTGTTTAAATTTTAGACCAAACGATTTTTCTTTAATAAATATGGTTTAATCCTTATTTTATCACTTAGTTGGTCCATGTCAGTGCCAACTCACTACTCCCACCATTTCATCCACCACATGTCCTACCAAGTGTCAAGCTTTGGTGATGCCATGTCGTCGCTTTGACCAAATTTGACCACAACTTTGACTGGTCATAACTTCCACATACAGACTCAAATTTGGTCCATTCAAAATGCATCAAAAAGCTCTCGTCAAGCTCTACATGATGGAACTAGTAGAGAAATGTTCCATGATCATTAATTTTTTAGTTGACCAGCTTTGACCTCATGTTGACCAAACTTTGACTAGCTACATCGGGAGCAAATGAGTTTTGTTTCTTACATTTCGAATACTGTTGGAAAGCTCTCAACGAGCTCTTCAACTTGAAACTATTTTGGACTAATTTGGAGATTATCAATTTTTTGGCCTTGAGTCAACATCTAGAATCTCTAGCCTCGTTGAACTTTAACTGAGCATAACTTTAGCATATGGTTTCCTTTTGACATGATTCAAGTTGCATCAGGATCATGTCGGTGAGCTCTATCTAGTGATATTGGTTTTTTCAAATTCTGAGACTATGAAATTTTAGGTATTTTGGATCCTTCCGGATCATTCTTCCCAATCAAGAAAATTTGGACCACCAAAAGTTTGGTTTTAAATAAAATTTAAGTGAGGAAATTGTTTCCTCACTTGTCCTGTATCATCTGTCCACCCTACCAGAATTTTGATCATGTGACCCATCACAAACAAGATGAAGAATGAGATAGCATAGATGATACAATTAATTAGATACCCATCAATATTCATTGACGCATCTTCTAACCACATAGGAATAACTAGTAGAATGACAAGTAATAACACCAAATATACTGATGTGAAGGAAAAAGTATCAACATGTTGGAACTCCTTAACAGGAACATCATTAGAAAATGAGTCATTCAAACCCTCTTTTACCACCTGAGGCTAAAGGCTTAAACGTGCTTACAACTGATCCTCACATTGTGTTGTTTGTGACACCTTATCATGATTAGAAATTGTTTCATCTTCATCCCTAATATCAGTAGTTGTTACAAACATAAGGGTTAAGGTCTTGCTTGCATTTACAACCATTTTCAAATGCCCTGTGTTTACAACAAGTCTATCACTCTTCATGCAATGATTTTTTACAATGAATTCAATTCCATCCTTAAACAAATGATACATATTATGTTCCCTATATAAAATGGTCTTTCTATCATACAAGTAAGGACTTTCTAGAACCATTCCACAAATGTCAAGTGGAATTACATCTAACTCTACCTCGTCTACAAACTTGGATGTGATTGCAAATTGGAGTTTACATTGCCTTGACACATGTAACCGAGCATTATCGTGCACCCAACCCAATGTATATGGTTTTGTATGAGGTATTATTTTTAATCCTAATTGCTTAACAACTTGTTCAAAGATTAAGTTCACTTGTGATCCACTATCGATGAGTGTATCAAATTTACTTTGTTTTACAATAGTCCTTGTATGAAACAATTCATTCCTTTTACTTTCAATAGGAATCTCATTATTCTTTACAAAAGAAGCATGGGAACTAGTACTAGCAACAAGAATTATACCTTTTATACCCACAACTGTTATCTTGGTTTCATCATTGGAACCTGATCCAAGGTCTTGCATGATAGTTATGGTCATTTTGTTTACCCTTTTGATCCTTGAGCACTTTGGTTTCTGATCATGATGCAATTTCCAAAACTGTGCATCTTAATGCCCTTTCTTTTTTCAATGTGAGCAAAACAACTTTTCCTCCTCTTTCTTTATAGAAATTGTCCTCTGCATTTCCTTCTTCCCTTTCTTGTTTTCTTTATGCTTACTCGATTCCATTAGGAAACTATTCTTCTTGCCTCTTTCAAGATGAATGACTTGCACGCTAGCTTTTTCAAGGTTAGTTGGATTGAACATAAGTATTGTATGCCTCAAATTTTCACGTAATCCACCTATATACTTCAACAAAGTTTCTTGTGTGTATAATAGAATACCCAAAATTAAAGCTCTTTTCCTAAACTCAAGTGTATATTCCTGTACACTTTGTCCTTTCTCTTGCCTTAATGATTTCCAATTCATTACTGCTTGTTGCATGTGACCTAATAGATAAAATTGTTTCTTAAGTGTAGCTATAAACTCAAACCAAGAAGAAATAATTTTACCATATTGGTTTAGATCTTCTTGAGTTTAGCTCTCCCACCAAATTAAGGTTGTGCCTCCCAGGTGAAGAGTGGCTAGTTGGGTCTTTAAAGTATCATCAGTAAACTTTTGAATCCTGCAATAAACTTCAATTTTTTATCCAATTATCAAGTTTCTCTATATCCAGTTCTTCATTATAAGTTGGAAATTAAAATTTAACATCAAGTTTTAACAAAGGAGCATTAGATTCAGGTTGCACAAGTTGTTTCTTCTTTGAAGATAAAGTAGACAAAGAAGATGAAGAAGATGTAGAAGATGAAGGAGGTGAAGAAGGTGAAGACGAAGGTTTAGGAGGGTCACCACCACCTCCTTCTCCTTTACCCTTGTCATCTTTCGAAGAGGATTACCTTTCTCCTTCTTTTTCCTGTACAACTCTTTCACCATCATCTTCATGTCTAGGAATGCTTTGCAAAATTGTTCTTCATTCTCAAATATTTTAGGATTGGGAGATTTTCCTTCTTCTGGTTGTTCCATGGTTTTCTTTGAGTAACTTGCCTTGATCCAATCTCTACATTAATCTCCTCAAGTGCACCTTCTCCTTGCTTTAATTTCAACTTGGTTAACATTCACTACTTGCAATCTTTTCTATTAAGCTGCTTTGATACCAAACTTGATCTATAATTAAAGGTAATTTGCACTTAATTCTAATTACACATTTTCCTGATCATAAATAGAATTGCGTGGTTATGTACTTTAACCTTTGAAATTATATAATTGATTTCACTTAATCCTTTACACAAATTAATGAACATTGAATAATTACTTTAAATGTCATAATTTAAATCTTAAAGAATAAATTAAAATGTTGGAAGAAAAAATAGAAAGAATAGAGAGAGACAACAAGAAGATTTTTAACGTAGTTCACCCATATGTCTGGGCTATGTCTCTGGGTCCACTTCTCAATGAGGAACCACTTTATTAATGACTCCAAGCTTATTCGCCTCAAAACCTACATTACAAAATCTCTCATAGACTCCTGCCAACACCTTCAAAATACCTTATGTGGATTTAAAATCCCTAGAGCTCCCCTCGGGTTGATGATATTTTTTTTGCCTGACCCCGACCTGCGCCTCATATGTTTGTATATCTTTGGGCCCTTTTTGAAGAGCTTCACCCGCTTCCTCCATGTGTCCATTGCATGCTCCTTGGAAAGATCTCTTCCCTTGTTGCTTTATTGATCCCTTCCATGCCTCTACGTGTCAGTAGTGCGGACCTTTGTGAGCCCACTCCCCTTTGCTTCTCTACCGAGCTCCACCCACATGCTACATAGCATCATTTCGAGAGCATCATTTGGCAAACCCTATAGTCAACACTCGAGACAAAGACTCCTCCACATGTCTTCTTTGCGGGGAGTTTCATCACAAGGAAGGGAAGAATGAATGACAAGCCCCATCCTGTCACCATGTGTCCTAACTAACTCTATGGGTGAGAGAAACGTGTTTGCATGGGAATTTTTCTACTTCCACACTAGGACCACGGTCATCATTCGCAGGGGGTGATGAGTCCAGTTTATGATTTAATTTTGATAGAAGTTTATTGTCTTATGAACTATCTATGTTGATTTTACATGTGGATTAATGAATGCTACTTTAAGATAGTTATAGATATGCAATTTTTGTGCATAATAATATTGTTTTGTAGATATAATTAGCCACCTACATAATTAAAGAAGATTCTACCAGCTGGTCATTCACCATAACAGTTAACAAGGTGGTCATGCAAAGGTCAACGAAGGGAAGAATATTGATGGTGAGAGATTCCTCATTCAAATCGAAGTTGTAACCACCTTGTAAATGGTCTTAATTGTCTGTTGAGAAAATATAGGCATTACTATTGTGCTAAATATGCGTTGAGGCAAGCATGTCTGACTAGATTCTGCACATGCGTAACCGCCTCTCCACTTTTCATGCTTTCCCCAAAGTGGTGTCCTCCTAATTTGTTGGAGTTGACCGCCTTGCTAGGTGATTAGTTAGTAGCTTTCCTCCTTATAAATAAGACTCAAATGCTCCTTCAAAAGAGGTTACTTAATCTAATGATGTGCTCACATTCTTAGTTTTTCAGTAATATAGTCATAATGCTCTATTGTACCTATGTTTTCTAGTGAATAAAATGAGTTTATAAGTTCATGTACCTAAGTTTACATTTGTCTCAAGTGATAATCATCGAAGGGGGCCCACTTGGTGAGAATTTCATCCTTTAGCTTAGTTGTTACTTTCTGTTCAGTAGTTAGTTAAAAATTTGGCACTAACTGTTTCTACAGGCACTAGAATTCTATTTTGTGACTGTTCCTACAACCAAAGCAAATAGAGTAGTTTCCTATTTGTTTGCTCATATTTTCATTTTTTTCATGCATTTTAGCTTAGAATAGTTATTGGTTGATGCTCAACACTTATGTTATTCCTTTCCAAGCAATTTATCTTCAGCATTATGCCTTTCTTAGTTGTAGAATGAATATGGCTACTTTGGATCCTTAGTGCACATACTGTGTTGACCCATTTCAAGTTCATGTCCCTCGGTTGAAAAGTTAAATGCACCTTCATGATGATTGAAATAGCTATTTAGATTAGATGTCCAATCTCTAAATCACAACTGTAAGGGCTTAGTTGTTAGATCATTGTAGTAGGCCAACATTTTTGTTGCTGGGGATGGTGTCAAACTAGGGAGTTCTTTGGAGTCATTGATATTTTCTTGTTGTAGTATTTCTAAAATTTTGTTCCTAGTACATCCCCTCATGTAGGAAACTAATAATCCACCATTCTTTTGCCAATTCTTTATGTGAGCTGACTGATAGTGAGTTGATATCGTATGATAACCCTGATTCATTCTAGCTAGTGAGAATTTGAATCTGCCAAGAGAGGAAGGAGAAGAGCCAAACCCCTTTGTTGATGCATTTCCTGATCTGACCAGTTCTGAAATTTCCTCTGAAGACCAAAATCAATTTGAGAATCCCTTTGCTTTGGAACTACATCAAGCAGGCATGGGTGATGCAAATAGAAATAGGCCTAACCAACCAGCTTTTCCTTTCCCCATTACCCATCAGAATGAAGACAACCTAAAAAATATCCTTGCTTCAGTCCTTCCTATGTTTTATGGACTTGTCATGGAAGATCCTAATACTTTCTTGTTCGAGTTTGACATACTTTGCAGGAGTTATAACTATACCACTGATGCCCATAGGCTTAAGCTATTTTCTACCACCTTGAAAGAGGTTGCATTAAGATGGTTCATGAGCCTAGGAAGAAATATTGTGGAGACTTAGGAGGACATGAAGACAAAGTTCGTTGAGAAATACAAGGAATATTGTAGGGGTAGTGACATGAGAGGAGATGACATTTTCAGGATGCAACAAAAGGAAGATGAGAGCATGGAGGATTACATTGCAAGGTTTTTGTTTTGTCTACAAAAATATTCACACCATACACTTAATGAAGAATCACAAAAGATAATTTTCCTAAGAGGGATTAATGACAGCTGCACTGACACTTTGGACCTAATGGGAGGAGGAGATATCTCTCAAGTTCCTTGGGAGGATATCAAGAAGATATGTCAGAACTATTCTAGGGTAGCTTTAAAGAAAGGGAGATCTTACCAATCCTTCATGGATAAGTCATCTACTAATGGAGTTTCAAGAGTGGAGATTACTCACTTACTGACAGACTTAAAGCAAGACATTATAAATAATCTAGCTACTCAGTTGGATACACTTCAGGATGAAAAGAAACAGGAGCAAGTAGAGGCAACATTGGCAAAGTATTGCCCCCATTGTAGACAAAAGAAGGACTACAAATGCGGGATGATAACTAATATTGAAAGCAAGAAAATTCCACTTGAGTTCAAGCCAATCCAAGGTGAAGATGACCAAGTCTACTACATTTCACAAAGGAGGCCATGGGCTCCAAGACAAGGTATGCCACCAAATCCACTCTCTTTTTTTGGGTCATATTTCAATTCCTATTCATCTGGTAACCAATGGCAGCCCCCATATCCATCTAATTATGGAGGATATCCACCACAATCTTGGAGTAACCCTCCAAATTATTGGCCCAATCACCAAAATTCTCCACCTGAGTGGCAACAACCTTAAGGGAATTGGCAGCAGTTTCAAGGAAATTAGCAACCACCCCCAAGAAATTGGCAACAAACAAATCAATGGAGGGGAGGATAGCAATGGCCAAACCAACCCAATAGTTACTTGCAGCCACCTTCTCAGCCCCAACAACCTGCTATAATTTCTCCTCCTACTAAATCAAGTTCAAATACACCTAAATCTGCCCAGCTACCAGCTCATCCCACACCCAATCCAAATAACAAACAACAACCAATATACTCTGTTGATCCAAATCAATTCCCTGTATATGTTGTGAGTGTAAGTGACATCCACTTACGTTTAGGGACTACTTTTCTAGCTCCTTCCACACCCATAATCACTGAGATTCTTGTGGAAGAAGAGAAGCCTCTGAATACCCCCATTCAGCCTAGTGCACCTAAGAATCTTGAACCAGTTCCAGTCAAGCAGACTGCACAAATGCCCCCATTTCCTCAAAAGTTGGAAACTATGAAAGAAAAAGAAGAAAAGGAGGACACAACTTTTGACATTATAGATCAGCTGAAGCATATATGTGTCCAGATACCTCTATTTCAGGCCATAAAAGATGTTCAAATCTATGGCAAGGTAATTAAGGAAGCATGTCTTAAGAAGCTAGGCATGAAGAAGAAAGACCCCACTACGGTTCATGTGGTGGGATAGCTAGATTACATCATGCTCAGGAAAGTGACTGTTCCCAAATATAATGATCCATGGAATCTTGTGGTAGGAGTTGTCATAAATGGGATCCAGATAAAGAATGCTCTGATTGAATTGGGAGTAGCAATAAATGTAATGACCAAGGATATCCTATAACAACTAAATGTTGCAAGCATGAGACCTACTCCTACTGTCCTGTAGCTTGCTGATAGCTCAACTGTTAAACCTGATGGTGTAGTAGAGGACCTTGTGGTAATTCTAGACTCATGGGAGTACCCAACAGATTTCATGATTCTTTCTCCTAAAGCCACACTCGGCAGGTACCCTATCATTTCAGGAAGACCGTGGTTAGCAACAAAAAATGCATATATTAGATGCAAGACAAGAGACATGACCATATTTGATGGAAAGAGCACCAAAAAGCTTGTTCTCTACCATCCTGTTCAGTCATCCCATGATTTGGATAATTCTATATGGCCACATGTTGGTGATGAGGCCGAGGAAGTTAATTTTGTGGCACAGCTTATGATAGGAAAAATCTCTTTCATGCAACTTCAAGATGAAGATGAAGTATTGTCTAACATAATTCAGAACCATTGTGAAGTGGAGGAAGCATCATCTTCTCATTTTGTTGCTCCAATCAAGACACTTTTGCCTGCTCTTCCTACAACCACTCTTCCTATAGCAACAAGTGTGTCTCATACATTGCTATCACATGAACTTAAAGTACCAATCATTAGTGAAACAACTATGGTAGAGATAAGTACACAAGTGCAAATGACATAAGGAAAATATCTCCACATCAACAACAAATTGAGTGAAGAAGAACAATTGTCATTGACAAACTTACTAAGAATCCACTAGCATGAATTTGTGTGGGAATATCATGATATGAAGGGATTGGACCCTAAGCTTTGCACTCATAGGATTTACATTAGAGATGATTGTACACTAGTGAGACAGCTGCAAAGAAGAATTAACCCTGCACTAAGAGAAATTGTAAAAGAACTACAGAACTGCTAGATGTAGGATTTATCTACCCCATCTCAGATAGCAAGTGGGTGTCTCCATTGGTGATTGTGCCCAAAAAGGGAGGGAAGTGACGAGTTTGTGTTGATTATAGGGAACTCAATGCTGCCACCAAAAAAGACCATTTTCCCTTCCCTTTCATAGATCAAGTCCTAGATTCACTTATAGGCAAGCAATACTTTTCTTTTCTAGATTGATTTAGTGGCTATAACTAGATCCAAATTGCACCAGAGGACCAAGAGAACACCTTTACCTGTCCTTGGTGAACCTATGCCTACTCAATACTTCCATTTGGCTTATGCTATGCACCTGCAGCTTTTCAAAGGGTAGTCATTAACATATTTTCAGATATTTCTCATGATTGCATGGAAATTTATATGGATGATTTTACCACCTATGGTGCCGATTTCGATGAAGCATTAGAAAATCTCAGGAGAGTTCTACAGAGATGTGAAGACCACAATCTATCTCTAAACAGTGAAAAGTGTTTCATGATGATGCAAGAAGGTGTAGTCCTTGGCCACTACATCTCTCACAAAAGAATTCAAGTAGATCCTGCAAAGATTAAGGTGATCACAAATCTGCCTTCACCTGCAAAATAGAAAGATGTTAGGAGTTTCTTGGGCCATGCAGGTTATTATAGGCATTTCACCAAGGATTTCAGCAAAATAACATGACCATTGTATACTCTTCTCACTAAAGACGTTGAGTTTCAGTAGATTGAAGGTTGTGACAAGGCATTTTTTGATTTGAAGGCAACTTTGACTCATGCTCCTGTACTCAAAGGTCCTAATTGGGAGCTTCCTTTCCACATCCATACAAATGCATCAGACTATGTGATAGGAGCAGTCTTAGGACATAAAGAAGGAGCTATTGAAAATGCTATTTATTTTGTCAACAAAAACTTGCAAGGAGTTGAATTCAATTATACAGTGACAGGAAAAGAAATGCTGGCAGTAATCTATGCCCTCAACAAATTCAGGCACTACATAATACGTTACCAAATATTTGTGCACATAGATCATGCAACCATTAAGTATCTTATGAATAAACCTCTAATCTCAGGTAGGCTAGCAAGATGGCTATTGTTGATGTAGGAGTTTGACATAACCATTGTAGATAAATTGGGAAAGGCTAATGTTCTTGCAAACTTTCTTTCATGGCTGACAATATCAAAGGATAATCAGATCATAGATGACTCTTTCATTGATGAACACTTATTTTCCATCAGTGTGCAAACACCTTGATATGCTTACATAGCTAGCTATCTGGTCATAGTGAGAATTCCTCCTCGCTTCTCTCCAAAAGAGAGAAGGATGCTCATTGAAAAATCATTTCCTTTTTCATGGATTGCAGGATGTTTGTTTTATATTGGACCAAACCATGTCACGAGGAGATGTGTGAGGGAAGATGAGACATATGATATTTTACACGCATGCCACAATGACCCATGTGGAGGAAATTTTGTAGCCAAGAGGATAGCAATGAAATTTCTAAATACAGGATATTACTAGCCAACACTCCACAAGGATGCAAGGATATATACAAGAAAGTGTAATAGATGCCAAAGGATGGGTAGGCCAACCAAATATGATGAGATGCCCCTTTACCCTCAGGTAGTAATCACTCCATTTGACAAGTGGGGATTAGACTTTGTAGGACCCATTGATCCTCCATCTAATGGTAAGTCTTATGTCTTAGTATGCACTGATTATCTAACTAAGTGGGTAGAAGTTAAGGCCATGAAGCATGCAAGAGATAATAAGCTTGTTGAATTTCTTTATGAGGAGATTTTCACAAGGTATGGATTTCCAAGAGAGATAGTGACTGACCAAGGGGCTCAATTTACATCAACCCTTGTTGCAACACTAGTCAATAAGTACAACATAAGGCATAGGAAGTCTACTCCTTATCACCCCCAGGCCAATGGCCAAGTTGAGGTGACTAACAAAGAAATTGAAGCAATTCTGACCAAAACGGTGGTTGTTCATAAGAAGGATTTGGTAAACAGGCTGCCAGAAGTTGTCTTGGCCTATAAGACAACTTGGAAAACAACTACAGGCTTCACACCATTTGAGTTGTTGTATGGAAAGACAACTATGATGCCCATTGAATTTGAGCACAAAACTCTTAGGACTATAATAGAATTGGGGATGGACATCTCTAAAGCGCAAAGAGACAAAATCATGTAGCTCAATGCATTGGATGAAATGAGGAAGGAAACCTTGCATCATAAAGAGGTAGTGCAAAATCAGAGAATCAAGTGGCATGACAAATTCATTAAGGACAAGAAATTCCAACTAGGAGATTGAGCCCTACTCTACGACTCAAGGTATCAGGATAATTCAAGAAAATTACAGACAAGGTGGCTAGGACCATATGAGGTTGTTGTAGTATTCCTCAATGGTGTTGTTCAGCTCACTACTATTGACTCGGTCAGATTTAAGCTGCTTGCCAATGGTCATCACCTCAAATTGTATCACAAGCTAACTTCCAAGGAGGAATTCCTACAATGATTCACTCAACGTGCAACACTCGAACTTCCTGTAGCGATTCACTCAGCGTGCAACACCCGAACTTCCTGCACCAGAAGGAAGTGGACCTAGTGTCCCTCCTAGCTAATTAAGGTACATAATTTTCCATAATAAAGACTTCCACTCTTATTGGGGTCCACTTCTTCACCCATCCATCTCCACCTTTCTCTCTCTTCCATCACGCCTCCATCATTTCACTTCATTCCATCATCATTTCACTCCATTCCACTCCACTTTCATTAATTGCTCAACTGACCTTCTCAAAAGGTGACCAATACTTTCTTCATAATCTTTGTAGTAGATCTTCCATGAATCCAGGTATGTGCACATCAAGTTGTTATCTCTTAATTGTCTTTTAGTACATTCATTTAATTGTTGTAAATTGATATAGATGTTCTCCATAGCATGTCATTATTCCTTGCATTGTCAAATTGTCATAACTATCGCACATGTGAGGACACATGCTCAAATTTATATTGGGGAGGGAAAGTGTGAATGTTATGTCCATGTGTCTATCCATGTTGGCTCATGTCAGCAAAGTTTTAATTGAGTTGATTCAAATTCTAAGTGAGATGACAGCTTGCATGTGTGAGGTGATATCAACTTCCACCATTTTTCTTGATCACAAGCCTTCATTGATTACTCCTTTATTTCCTTTATTACTCTCGTCATAATCTTAAGCCAAAAAGGATAAAATTTAGACAACGCCAACGTTTGAAATTTAGCAACATTGTAGGAAAGAGAAATTGGGCTTTCCAACCGAGATTGCAGGAAGAGAAACTTTGCAGAGTGATTGTTTGATTGCAGGTAGCTGAACAATGGGAGGTGGATTAATCAGGAATGAACCCATGGTTCATGACATATTACTGTAGGATGCACCTTCATAGGCCAAATTCAGAAACTACGGTTGGTTAGATTATTTCTTAAAGCTTAATGGTTTTGATGAAGATGTTGCATTGGAATTTTCCCAGACATTGTTTGAAGGAAAATCCACAGTGAAAGGGCTGGAAGTATTGGCTACTAAAGAAAGAATTACAGAAGTTACAAGGTTGTCTGCCGAAGGTGAAAATTACCCTGCTTCCAGAGACGTCAGGTTAGCTAGGGCTAAATTTATAGAATGTGGTGACCCTCCATTGAGTGTGGACAAACAAGGTGCAACAATAACCTCTCTACCCAAGCCATGGAAGCAAGTAGTTGTTCATGTTGTAAAGTACATTACCTGCTAAGGTCACTAGTTGAATCTACACTCTGTGCATTTCAAACTTCTAAATCATATGAGGCATGAGAGAAAAATGAATGTGTCAAATGTGTTATACTACCTTCTCTCAATCATGGTGGTCGAGACCCAAAAAGGTAGGGATAACTCTGTTTCCCACCATTGTCTGATCAAATTGTTAGTTGAAAAGTCTCTGCATGATATGTCTGACATGACTTGGGAAGAATTTTTAAAAATCGATCAAATTAGACCAGAACATTTGCAGCCTAGGGTTTTTCCTCAACCTTGTAGGGCTAGCAGAAGATTGAGCATGACTGGAGCTACTCCTAGTGCCTCAACTTCTAGCATGGGCCCTAGTGCAAACCCTCTTGCAGTCGAACAAACCATAGAGATTAGCTCTTATGAGGCAGAGCATTTAGACAAAGAAAGTTCCTCTTGATATTCTGATGATAATGTTCCTCTTGGCATATTAATGAGAACTAGGGCACAAAAGAAAGAGGCAGAAATAAAGAAAGGTAAAGCTAAAAAGCAAACTGCAGGAAAGAAAGTGTCAAGCTCTAAGAAACGAAAAGCTGACACTATTTTTCCTACAGCCGAAGAAGAACATTAGAGCCCTCTTAGGAAATCAAGACTAGTTGGGTCAGCCTTTGGTGTGTCTCTGCAAGGAAGCCTTAGGAATAGAGAAAAATCACAAGAGGACACAGAGGCCCCAATGGGGCAGGTAAATGTCGAGTAAAATGGCATATTTGAGGAAGCAACAAATGTAATGTTGGTAGACCTTGCTGCCATCACTAAACAAGTTGAAAGTCGAGTTTAAGGAAAATCAAGAACTCTTGTAGCAAGAACAGAAGCAAGAGTTCTTGCAATTAGAGAAAGAGCCAAAATAAGAGACCCTGCAAACAGAGTTGTGAGAATAGTCAACATCCCTGTAGCTGGAATTGGCTGAGCAATCAAAATTCCTGCAGGCAGTGCTACAGGAAGAACAAGCATTTGTGGCAGGAAAAATTATAGTGGGAATACATAGGCCCTCTAATTTTTCAATGCACATGGTAGCTATGAATTTATGGAAAGAGATGCAAAGAAGGGAAGAAGAATGGAAGGACGAGAAACATAGGCTGAAGAAAGAAATTCAAAAGAGATATGAGGAGATTGAAGACAAGAATGCAGAAATTGCTACTTTAAAGAAGGTGGACGATATGACAACCTTGGTACCTCATATATTAGAATGCAGGACTCCTCCAAGGGTCTATGCCCTGTATCTGAGGGAGAAGTATCTTTCTTTTAAACTAGCAAGGATTTTTTCAGGTTTGAATCTTTATATAGAGACTCCTTTGGAATTTTTCAATGCTTATAGGATTGCTCCTCTTGAAATGAAGAATTTGTTGTGTGAATTTTACTTACATAATTATGTCGTGACCCAAGACCATGATTGGAATCCACTGTTGTACACAATGAGATTAGTTGGGGAAAATAATTCAGGACTTATTAGCAAATTGAATCCAACACTCCCCTGTCCATCAAGGATGAATCTAGAAATTCAGGGAGCATTTTCATAGATTGGCACATAATTCTTTACAAACCAAGCTATGGTGAAAGGATCATGTTTGAGAGAGAGGAAGTTTATAAAGAATATGAAGAGGTAGCAAAAACCAAAGGAGAATATGTGATGGGATATTTGTCACAAAGGTGGAACAACCTAACAGATGAGTTAAAACAAGTTGAGCCTCACTCTATATAGAACTATGTTGCAACACTTAAGAGAGTTGAAAAATATATACAAATTGGAAGGATAAAGAAACAATTTTTGGCTCCCACTATTTTTTTGCCACCTATCCTATTGTGGCTTGTGCCAAATTTTAGATTTTACTGGTATGATATAGCTGCAGAGAGGCAAAGATGGAGCAGACTATACAAACAACAAGGGTTCTATTGGGACCATAATTCAGAAACTACAAAAACTGATGTAGGACAACTGGCAGTTACAAACTTTGGGGCATTAACAAAGCAAAGGAACAACCCTCCTACTAAGGACCAGCAAATTCTTAGGTTGGGGGGAGTGATGAGTCCAGTTTATGACATAATTTTGATAGAATTTTATTGTCTATTTGACATAGTTGTCATAGAATTTTATGCTTGGATGTTGATCTTTTTATGATATTTCCCTGAAACCATAGACATTGGTCATAAGCTTATTTTTACAATATTTAATGACATTGGCATGCTATATGAAATATCTACGTTGATTTTACATGTGGATTAATGAATGCTACTTTAAGATAGTTACATATATGCAATTATTGTGCGTACTAATATTGTTTTGCAGATATAATTTGCCACCTACACAATTAAAGAATATTTTTCCAGCTAATCATTCACCATAACAGTTAACAAGGTGGTCATGCAAAGGTCAACAAAGGGAAGACTATCGACGGAGGGAGATTCCTCATTCAAATTGAAGTTGTAACCACCTTGTAAATGGTCTTAATTATTTGTTGAGCGAATATAGGTGTTACCATTGTGCTAAATCTATGTTGAGGCAAGCATGTTTGACCAGATTCCACGCATGCGTAATTGCCTCTCCACTTTTCATGCTTTCCCTAAAGTGGCATCCTCCTAATCTATTGGAGTTGACCGCCTTGCTAGGTGATTAGTTAGTAGCTTTTCTCTATATAAATAAGACTTAGATGCTCCTTCAAAAGAGGTTGCTTAATATGATGATGTGCTCGCATTCTTAGTTTTTCAATAATACAATCATAATGCTCTATTGTACCTATGTTTTCCAATGAATAAAATGAGTTTATAAGTTTGTGTACCTGAGTTTACATTTGTCTTAAGGGATACTCATCTAATGGGGGCCACTTGGTGAGCATTCCATCCTTTAGCTTAGTTGTTACTTTTTGTTCAGTAGTTAGTTAAAAATCTGACACTGATTGTTCCTGCAGCCACTAGAATTTCATTCTATGACTGTTCCTGCAGCCAAAGCAGACAGAGTAGTTTCTTATTTGTTTGTTCATATTTTCATTTTTGTCATATATTTCAACTTATAATAGTTGTTGGTTGATTCTCAACACTTATGTTATTTCTTTCCAAGTAATTTACCTTCAGCATTATGTCTTTCTTAGTTGTAGAATGAATATGGCTACTTTGGATCCTTAGTGCACATATTGTGCTGACTCATTTTAAGTTCACGTCCCTGGGTTGACAATTTAAATGTACCTTCATGATGATTGAAATACTATTTAGATTAGATGTCCAATCATTGAATCACATTTGTAAGGGCTTAGTTGTTAGATCATTGTAGGAGGCCAATAGGGGGATGCATCTAGTTTGAGGGCAACTGCATTCTATGTTTCAAAATCTTTATGTTGCAACAACCTTGGGAAATCATTGCGACAGATATCATTGCTTGTGCTTGGGAATCTTTTCGATTACTGGTTCTTAGGTGGTGGGATGATTTTCTATATATATATTGCTTCAACTTTTCAAAAAGGAGTTCAAAGAATACACAAAAAAATTGTTGAAAGACACTAGGCCTTTGTATTGTTTTTTATTATTGTATTAAGACTCACAAACTGTGTCATTGTTGTTCGGCCTTTTTATTTCTTAATTAGTTGACAAAAAATTATACTGTGTTGTTATTTTACTGAGTAGTTTATTTGCATAACTTCTATAATTTTAATATAAGTTTGTTGATTCCGACCATGTATTGGACTCTTCTTTTTTAGTGAATGTGTATGAAAGTTATTTTATGTTATTTGATAAACTTCTTAGGCTTTTCATCTATGCTCTTTGTTATTTTTGGACATGTAGATTTTTGAACGGACCCTTAAATCCCATCTGAAAGGAAGATTTACTATGGTCACACCTACATCTTGGCACATTGCCTTAGGTTAGATCTTTATTTTTTATATTTGCTTCCTTTTCCCATTCCAAACCCCACAAATATAGAAGGAGCCAACTTCTTTAAAAAACCTGGAGGTCACTCATTTTAGCACAATTGGTTCCCCCATTAACTGAGTTTTCCATAAGGTTGTTGCTTGACATATTTAGGCATCAATAATTCTTTTTCTGACACACCCGGTGGGACTTGTTTTAATGTATCTAAATTCAAAGTGGGTGTATGATCCATCAACTTGTTACTAGATCCCAAACTGCGAACAACCCTAACCTGCTAGTGCCATGACTGGTAACAGTACAAACAAGAACCTGTCCAGTAAACGTCTTGATCCCTCCACCAGCCAGGTTGTCGATTACTAACAGAAATTATGTGGAATGGGACGCTGAAAGCCCTCTTATAGCACTAGTAGCACCCGTTGTTTGGGCCCCTATCCAAACCTCTATTTTAAAGGTTGTACCAAAATTCACCAAGGAAGGCTCAAAAACACCATCTGAACACCTGCAAGATGTGGCAGATGTGTGTTTGGTGGTGCTACCGACCAAAATGTCATACTAAGGTTGCTCGCAACCTCTTTCAAAGGTAGAGCGCTAGATTGGTACCGAATTCTGGAGGCTAATACCATCGGTACTTGAGATCAACTTGGAGATCCTTTTTACGAGAGGTTTTCAAACAATGGAGATCAGTCTTCACTATATCATCAATTGGTGAACATAAAGCGGCCCCATACGAAGCCATGACCGACTTCAACGCCCGATTCTACACAACTTGGCAAAGGATCTAGGTTGCTATCCATCCACCAATTGATTTGGCATTCATGTTCTATCTAAAATCCATAAATACCAGCATCTTAGTGATGATCCAGTCCCTTGGCGATCCACCACTCTACTAGATGCATACAACATTGTTGTTAAGGCAGAGAACAATTTGATAGACGTTGAGAAGTTGCCACCTTAGAGCGCTATGCCTATATTTCTAGAAATATCAGCTCCCGCATAGGAGATAACATCTACTAGTGTGTCCACTCCTCCGTAATCTATGTACACATATCTAATTGCACCGTAGAAAATTGCTTCCACATCTGGCTATTCAAAGGATGAGATGAACGACATCAAAAACTTATCACAAACATTTTTAAATGAAATTACTAGTATCAAACAACAACAGTTTGCACAAACAAAGCCTGCTTACCAAAATTATCAAGGCGGAAGATCTTCCTACCAGCAAAACCAGTTCCAAGGAGGCTCGCACACAAATCCGCAAGCTCAAACAAATAGTCAGATAGTGTCGATACCTACTCCACTACAAAACATTCACCCAAATTTGAGTAGAGAGCTGATAGTAGGGAAAAATAACCTTGCTAATGACATCAATCCCTGATGCTTCCCTTGCAATGAAGCACATATGCCCAAAAACTACCCATGCGACAATCTACAACAAAAGGTGGTGAAACAATGTAGCCAAGGCGTGGCATCATATTCATGAGGTTATGTATATGCCTCTCCACAAACGGAAAACACGGTACTCACCACGCAAATTCAAGGAATGTCCCTGGAGCAAGAGATAAATATGGCTCCCAACCACACGCTCTTCTCATGGATGGAATAAGAGGAGGCATTGTTTGCAAATGATGCCTCCACATCCAAGACTCTACAAGTGCAATCAGATTATAACACTCGCTCAAAACAAAGATTCATGGGCGAACTGATTGTCCTGCAGCCCAAAAGTGTCCCCAACCAAACTCCTAGTACCTTCACAATTGTACAACAATTTCAACCTCGAAAGGAGATTATTATAACAAGGGCTAAGGAGAAAAATCCTTATAACCTACCACCATTTAATGTGGTTAAGCAGTTGAAGAAATCCTTTGCTAATGTATCCCTTTGGGATATCTTAGCTATTCCAGAGCAGAAGTCTTTGCTGCAAAAGGCCCTCCAAGAAGATGCAAGCACTAAGCCAACATAACAATCACTTAAGGGAAAGGTTGTTGATTCATCACCTCCATCTAAAGTCCTCACAAATAGTATAGAGGAAGCCTCTACCAAAGTTAGACCTAAGCCGAAACTAAAACCCTTTTTTCTAACTCTTATTGTGGGTAAGAAATTATTGCATAATTATATGATTGATTTTGGAGCTAGTACCACAGTCATTCCCAAGTAGATAGTTGAAGCCTTAGGCCTTAGCTATGAAACTTTAAATAGAGGGGTTATGCAGCCTAATGGGAACAAGGTCGAAACCATAGGTGTGATTAAGAACCTCCCCTTGACTCTATTCTCCTGCCCTAGTATCGCAATTCCACAAGATACCGTGATCATATACGTCCCCCCCATGTTTAGTCTCTGCTTGTCCCAAGAATTCACAGTCAAGATAGGTGAATATCTTTCCTTAGATTGGTCACACTTGATCCTCAAGACCAAACATGAGGCTAAAATGAAGATAGTGTTTGAACCTCTACATTTGAAACATGTAGCAAATGAAGCCATGATCAACTTTGAGGCCGCTCATACCTTTATTACCACAGAGGAAATGTATTGTACTGAGTTACTAGAGGATAAGAAGGTGATCGGAGACTGGATTGATCAAGAAGAGGTCCTCTTAAGTGAATATATAGACACTAATCCTTTCAAGAATTATCATGCCACCGGATTGGGAACCTATGTCATCTATGATGAAGATCAAGTGATCCTAGAGGTCATGAACAAATATGAGAGTTGCCCAACCTCAAAACTATGGATGTTGCATTTTCATGGAGCGAGATTCAAAGTTGGCACAGGAGCCGGGATATGTTTGACATCCCCATCCAATGAAAAGACCCTCAGGTCTTTTCGCTTTCAGTTCGCTTGTTCAAACAATGAAGTTGAATATGAAGGCCTAGTGTAAGGTCTAAGACTTGCAAAATAGATGGGTGTTAAACAAATAATGGTGTTCAGAGACTCAGAGCTAATCACCAATCAAGTCTGAGGACTCTCCGTAACCAAGAATGTCTGCATGAGATCCTATAGACATAGAGTCTGGGAGCTGATTAAGAGCTTTGAAGCCTTCAATATCCAGATAGTACCTAGAGAGCAAAATACAAATGTGAATTGCATGGCAGCAATCAGATCTCAATTTCACCTTGCTTCCAACCTAATTCATAACATACACTCTATGAGTGATGGTCTAACTGGCAATCCTAGATAATGACTAGAGCTGACAAGTGTTTGAAAGTAATGAACACATCACCTCATTCATCTAGCAGTCAGGAGAGTTCGTTGAGCAACTCCAACCAAAAATTGTCGAGCCTATGAAGGGAAAATTATTCAACTGAGGTATAACAAGATTTCAAAAGGATTGGTCATTCTCGAAAACTAATTCAATTGTGATAATGTGATGAATGACAAGAGGAAGTTTGTAGTGGACAAAAGCGACTATGCAGATCTTCAGGTCAGAGACGAAAGAAAGCTCAATGTCAAAAAGGATGTATCACAGCATGATAAAGAAAGGCTCATCCATTTATGTGAAAAATATGGAGTAGTTCCCTAGTTATATAATGCCCTCAAGTGATACGATCTTGAAATCATATAGCATACTATAGAGCTAACGGAAGGAGCAAAACCTTTCTGCTAGAAGCAGAGGCCAGTGAATCCAAAGATTGAGGCACTGATGGCTCAAGAGTTGACAAAGCTAATTCAGTCTCGGATCATCTTTTCGATCAAGCATAAGACATGGGTGTCCAACCTGGTTCCTATCTGAAAAAAGAATGGAGACATCTTCTTGTCTATTGATTTCCGATATCTGAACAGAGCATCCCTGAAGGACCACTACCCCTTGCCCTCCATGGAGTCTATCTTGCAAACAGTGGTTGGCTTTGAAATGTTTTCTCTACTAGACGGTTTCTCTTATTCTAACCAGATTCGGGTAAAAGAGGAAGACTGACACAAAACAACGTTCACTACCAAGTGGGGAACATTTTCCTACGTGAAAATGCCCTTCGGTCTCTCAAATGCAGAAGCTACCTTCCTATGGGCAATGGATATTGCTTTCAGGGAATTGATCAATAAGATCATCTCTATCTACCCAAATGATCTTATGGTATTATCTAAGAGTAAGGATGATTATTTTAATCATCTAGAAATGGTTTTTAAAAGATGTCAGGAGTTCGAGGTATCCTTGAACCCGAAAAAATGTGTTTTTGAAGTTTCTCAAGGAAAACTATTGGGACACGTAATGTCCAAAGATGGAATTGCAATTGACTCAGAGTGAGTGAAGGCAATCAAGAAGCTTCCCCTACCAGTCAACAAGAAGGGAGTTCAATCCTTTATGGGAAAGGTAAATTTTGTGAGAAAATTCATTTTTGATTTTGTAGGAATAATTAGACCTATAACTCTGATGCTAAAAAAGGATTAGTTGTTCAAATGGACAAAAGAAGCTAGAAAATCCTTTGAAAAGGTTAAGGATGTTATTTATTCAACTCCTATTTTGGTAAACCCAGACCTATCAAAGGACTTGATAATGTATGTGTTCAGTAGCAAATCCAACATTGTTACTATTTTGACCCAAAAGGATGACGAAGGAAATGGAGAACATCTGATAGCATTTCACTCCCGGACCTTAAAGGATTATGAGATGAACTATAACTCTGTCAAAAGGCAAGCCTTTACCATTGTTAAGGGGCTCAAGAAGTTCAGACACCTCATATCTTGCAACAAGGTGGTAGTATATGTCGCACATTCTAGTGTGCATGAATACATTATGGAAGGAGAAATCACAGAGAAAAGGGTGAACTGGATTACTAAGATCCTAGAATATGACATTGAGGTCAGACCCATGAATACCATGCAGGGAAGAGTATTGTGCGAGTATATGGTGCATGACAAAGAAATGGCAGCTGAAGAGGAACAACCTGAGCTTGTTCTAATGAATGAATTTAAGTCCAAAGGCTGTTGGTTGGCGGATAGGATGAGATTCATGCAAACCAAGAAATACCCGACGGGCCTCCCTTCTCAGAAGAGAAGATTCTATAGATTGTAGAACAACAGATATGCACTCATTGAAGGGGCCCTTTTCAAAAGGAACTTCAATGGCGTTCTCCTACAGTGCGTCACCACAAAGTAAGCAAAGAAAATTCTAGAAATATTTCACAATAGTCCCGCGGGCGGACATTTCTCTGCAAAGACCACCGCCATCAAAATTATGTGTGCCAGATATTTTTGGCCTACACTATTTAATAACTCACACTCTTTGGTTAAGGCCTACAAGGAATGCCAATTCTTCATAGGGAGAAGGAAGAACTCAGCAATGCCCCTAAATCCAATAGTTATCGAGGAACCCTTTGCATAGTGGGGCCTTGATTTTATCAAGATGATTAATCCCACCTCAAGTGTTGGACACAAATGGATCCTCATGGCTGCATAATACTTTACCAAATGGATCGAGGCCATGCCCTTGAAGAATGCAACGAAGGTGAATATTGTGAAATTTCTCGAGGAACTGGTAATAAGGTTCGGCCTGCCAAAGACCATAATCTACGATAACACTAAGGATTTCCTATGTTCAAAGGTATGTCAATTTGCACTCAATCATGGAATATTCTTAAAAACATCTCCAAACTAATACCCATAGAGAAATGGTCTAGCTGAGTCGACTAATAAAAATTTAGTCTAACTCATTAAAAGAATTGGGTTGGAGCATAAAAAAGAGTGGCATAAGAACCTTCAGGCAACACTCTGGGCAGACCGGATAACTCCTAAGCAATTCTTTAAGACATTATTGTATGATTTGGTATACGGGAAGGAAGTGATATTGTCCATCTTCGTGGAAATTCCTACACTATAGTTACTCAAGTCTCTAAAGGTTTAACAGAATGGAGCCATGGAGGTCCAATTGGCTGAATTGTTGGATGTGCAAGAGAAAAGAGGAAAAGCCCTGACAGCCATGTCTAACCGCCAACAAGTGGTTAAAAGGTGGTTTGACAAGAAGACCTTGAACCAGGGTCTTAAATGCAGGGACTTAGTGCTAAAATTTAGCGAGAGGGCCGTAAAGCCTAGACAATATGGAAAATTTGATACTTTGTGGGAAGGCCCTTTTCAAATTATTCAATGCAAGCAACATAATGCATTTGAATTGGAAAATATGGAAAAATAAGCATTAGGGATTCCAGTTAACTAAATCCACCTCAAATTGTTCAATTAAGCTTCATTAATCATTTTTCCAGTGTAAATATGTGATTATGTAAATTTTCCTTTGTGTTTTTTTATTCAGTCAATCTTTTTAAAATGAACCCATAATGCAAGAAGCAAAGAAAGAAACTCATAAAAGCAAAATGGAACCCATAATGTAAGAAGTAGAAAAAGCAAAAGAGACAAAAATTTGATTAAAAAGTTGTATATTCATTATACGATATTATATACTTTGATATTACAATTCCAAAATGGATCTTAGACCATACTTTTTGAGTATATATATACTATGTAGTTTTTTGAGTATGTATTAAAAGCCTTGGCATATACAAAAAACATGAGACGGGAGTTCATTCTTCAAACTGGGGTAGTAGGAGCATTAACAACATCAGGAACAACTCCATCAATAGCCTCTGGAGCAGCGACAGATGCAACGAGAATGGCAGCAAGAGCATCAACAACAACAATGGCAAGCGATGGAGGGAACACCATGTTTCTGAAGTCAGTATACCACTCCACGTTGTAGAACAACACCACATTATAGTAGCACAACAGGAAGTGGCAGGCATGAGATACTCTCTATTAGTGCTCTCTAATGGTAAGAATATGAAACCCGCTCAAGAATGGCACCCACAGAACCACTGCATCTTCTTCAATGTGTCTACAAAGGTCACTCACTATGGGAAGACCAAGGCCATACACTGCATTTGTCACGACTTCACCAAGGCCACCAAGGTAGTGCTTCAGGAAGATTTCCATGGTGAGTCGCAAGATCATTGGCTTGGGTACCTATATGTGAAGCAAAGAGGCAATGAAATGAGAGAAAATATCAGTATTTACCTTATACTTATCCTCATATTCTATGCAATCCCTCCCCAGTATCCACTTCATTGTTATAATTTCTAAAGAATGCTTGTTCTTTGTCATGCGTTTCAAACACCTGCTAGAAATTTCACCTAGAAAAGTTGCCTGCGACCTATTGCAAGTGAGCCTAATTGGAGTATTCATTACGCCTATCTCTAATTCTAACTACCAAATGCAAATTCTTCCTAATTACCAAGTGCAATTTTGTTGTTGTCTTTGGGTCTATTTATAGAAATAGCCAAGGTACATGCGTGCGATAAGCATGATGTTGATCGAGTATTAACTCGAAAATTCCATTAGAGCCAACTCAAAAATCCCACCAAGAGCAAGCTCGAGAATCCCACCGAGTTGTGTCTGTTGTGTACAAATTGTTGCATGAAAAGTTAAGAATCTAAGTAATTAATTAGCTAAAACCAGTGCAATCCCAAGTAATATTCTGCATGGTCAATTGCTAATGTGTCACGTTGTGAGAATTTTTCAATTTCCAAAGATGAACTCAAATCTTTTTGTGTACTCATTACGCTTTTGGCCTAATCATTTTTTTTAAGTTATTAATTGCAAAGCATGCAAAAGGTTTTGTATGCCTTCAATCATTGGGTCAATTTCATAGGAAATCATGCCATAGGACATAATGACAAATATCATTATGAATTATTGTCTTTTCAAAAGGCAAATAATTCATTTCGCATGAATAAGAAAGTTGGTTGTACATGCCAAATCTATTGCAAAAATGCAACCGTTGTTTACAACTTCAAGTCAAGAAAAGGCTAAGTGTTGCATGAGAAGAAACAACACTGTGAAGAGTTTCCTGAGTATGCTATTTAGTGCGAAGATCTTTGAGTGCAAAATTTTCCTAAGCAAACAAAGTGAATTGTAGAAAGTTTGAGCATTGCAAAGGTCCACAACATCCTGAAATGGCGCAAAAATATCAAATGGAAGCACAAAGAGAGGCAACCCAAAGCTTATTTGATGTCATGTGTGTGGCACCAATGGCCAATATTTTTAGTGACATCTCTTACGCTTCACCTGGGATACCAGAGAAGCCAAAGTGGCCTTGCACGCAAGCCATAAAGAAGAGTGATCACAAGGACAAGGCCCTAATAATAGAAGAATGGGATAACATTCATGACCCTATCTTAAAAATCAACCCTAAGAGTCTTAGGGAAGTAGTATGTGAGAGAATAAAACATGCCACTAGCTAATAGTATTTGGCGTACAAGCTATGGTTCTGCGGTCTTCCACACTATATGGTTCCTTTTGTGCATTACTGCCCGAAACTAGTTCACGAGTGCATTTGACATTTTAACCCAGATACCGACGCCAGTGAAGGCTGAGAACTAAGGGTTGTGATTAGTGTGGATGCTATCAGGGATATGCTATGCATCCCAACCGAAAGGGGCTCTAGAGCAAAAAAGATGGAGACGTTCACTTTAGAAAAAAAAGTGGAAGAGTTCTAGAGGACCGGAGACCTTGCTCTAGACTTTTATAACCGAGAAACCAAAAGGCCTAAGGAAGATTTAATAAAGCCGCCACAAATTCCAGTCACGCATAATGATTTTAACTCGAACTTGCAGGAGGCCTTCTCTATGATGGATTTTGTTTGTAGCATGTACAACGATAGGTGCGTGGAAGAGTTTCAAATGGGTCTAGGTTTTCAGTTGAGAAAACAACACTCTTTATTCTAGTATGACTTCACGAAAGTCATCATTTGGGAAATGCTTAACCAAATCAAGGAATACAACACAGCATAAGTTCAGGTTTTCTTCTCTCCTTGCTCACATGTTTTTGCACCAGAACCCTAACTTCTTTAGGCATCGCTTGGGTTTGACTATTTTTGATGAAAATGGAGTAAGAAGGTCAATTTTTGTGTGAACTCCCCTCCTTTCTGCAACTTATGATTACTATGCATTTTTGGAGTGTTTCTTGACTCTAATTTTTCAAGATTTTAGTGAGGATGGCAGCTTTATCGGCTTTTCGTCGAGCAAGCATGATGGATGCAAAATTTCCTTCCTCCTTGTGATTGGTTTCTTAGGGAGGATTTCACATTTGTTAGGCTGCATGGCTTTACCGAGGAACCATTCCGACTCCTGGTATGTGTCACAAATAAGGTGTTGGCCCTCGAGGTGTTTAGAAAATTGTCAATTATCGACAAGAACTTTTGCGGAGGAAAGAATAAGAAAGGTTTTTTCTTCTACCCTTTGAGCTTCAAAACAGTGACAATGGTAAAGAAGCAGACACATGGTCTGTTAGAAGAAAAGCTATCTCATCTAGGGTTAGTATTAATTTGTGACTAGTAGAAATATAACCCCGATAATGACTTAGCAAAGTTGAACATCAAGGTGACTCATAGCTCCCGACCTTACAAGGAAAAATGGCAGAATCCACAGTCAGAACAAGATGATCTATTTGTGGACCTGGCCTATGTTCTATTGAAGATAGGAGGCCATCATGGCTCTCTTTCTATTTCTCTTTTGAGAATCCCAATGACAAGCTTAAAATGGGGGCCACCCTTCACAATGAATTGGTCAAGCATTGGTAGTGGAGTGAGGAGAAAATTGCAGACTTCTGGATTTATTGCCAAGAGACTAAATGCCTTAATGTCCCATTCTAGGATACAGACAAGGATGAAAGATTCGATGATCTATGGAATAGAGGGAATGAATATATTGATGCAAGTGATGATGATGATATAGATCTGGAGGAAGCTAAGAAATATACAATGAAGGGAAAGTAGGTGAAAAAGGCTCCAATGCAAAAAATTAGAAAAATGACAGAGCAACCGACAAAGCTCCACTAAGAGTGCGGGTGACTACATCATAGTCGAAGGCCTCACTACCACACACATGGGTTGTGAAAATACCTAGGGTATCCCAACAACCTTCAAAGGTCATAGAGGTGGAAAATTCTCCACCCGATAAGAGGCAGCACATAGATGCAACCTCTTGAGAGGGCTCACAAGAACCTACAATGAGCCAAGGATCGGCATCCTCCACGCCTTAGGTATCTTTCTCTCCCTCTCTTCTCGCTATGCAATATTTGGTTACCTCTATTGTATTTGCGCCTCCCATTACTTCAAGTTTCGGCCTTTCTTTTTTTTTGTTTTTGTTGCAACAGTTGCGGGAGGTTTCTCCCAATCTCCCATAGTGGACAATTAGCCTTTACTCCCCCGCAGTTAGTTCCACCTTTTGTTAGATCCCAATCTAAAACCTCAATTGCTACCACCATGTCGACTCTAACTTAGCTCACCCAAAATATGGAATCTGCTGCATCTCTGTTACTGCCACCGCTCCCCATGATTCCTCATGTCGATTCCCAGACTGGGCCTTGGTATAACATTCCCCTGTTCTCCCCATTAACGATCTCTTTGTCAAAGAAAAAATTAGTTGAGACCACTACTCTCTCTTTCCCTTTTGCTCTTCCTCTTGGTGCACCCTTCATTGGTGAGCTAATTAGATCACCAACAAAATTTATTGGGGAAGACGATAGAACAAAAGTAGCATAGGCTATCAGGGTATAGAAGAGAAAAGCAAAAGATGTTGCAAAACCGGTCAAGCCATGCATGTAGACCCTTTTCAATGAAGTTCAATAGTCGTTGCATTTCACAACCATGCATCCAAACACCATCAAACCGCAAGGCAAGATGTAACCTGAGGATTATATGATCCATGTTGTAGGGATTGATCTACGCGCAGCCTAGCCACAAGACAAAGTTGAGCTAATGGAGGAAACCCAACGAGTGGTGACTACTGACTTCCTTGAGCATAGTCGCCAACTGAAGAAGAAGGAAGATGAGCTCAAGAATGTAAAGGAAAGGATGGAGGTCCTACTGAAGAAGGAAAAGGCAGGGGATGTTGAATTTGCATGCTTGTCTCAGCAAGTGCAGGTAGAAAGTGCCAAATTCCAGGAAGAACTTGCAAAGTTCTAATCCCAGGATTCCAACCTAGTCGCTGGACTGCAACAAACAAACTAGGAATTACAAGACCAGTTAGCTTGGAAAGAGGGAGAAATTCAATAGAAAATTGAAGAGCATAGGCAGCAGTGAATTCAATTAGAGCAAGAAATGCAGTAAAAAGACAAGGAGTTCTAGGGCTAACAAGCTCAATTTGAGAGGGAGATCCAAGAAGTAAAGCTTTTGTTGGAAAAAGAATCCATGACCAAAGGCCAAGCCCAGGAACAATTTCTTGTCGAGTTAGGGACTCTACAGGAATGACTCTTTGCTACAGACAAGAGAATTGAAGAGCTGACACAGGATGTTGGGTCGAAGGAGATGGAAATTGGTGTTTTGAAGAATCCTCCCCAACCCCTTGCTACTAAGTCAATTCTCCTTTTAGTAGCCCAACAACTGTATATTTCTTACTTGGAAAAATTCAAGACTTTATGTTTGACTCTTCAATCGACACTTCAATTCATGGTGGAAGCAACAAGTTTGGGTAGAGAGGTTTATAGAACAATTGAACAGTTCCCATAGTTCATTGCATAGAGGGTGTCTGAGGTAGAGAAGTTGTTAGACAAGTTATACATGATGGCGAATGAGGACGTAGTGAATGTGGGGATTGAAAATCAGAAGTCAGCTGCGAAGAAGGAAAAATAATTCATCTAATGTCATGCGACCATCTTCCATGTCAGTGATTGCTTGACAACACTGAGTCAGACTATAAATAGAATGCAAATGAAATTCTCCCAACTGACTCAGATGCGCTTGCCCTCCCCATTTCTTTCTGATGATTCGGTGGGCACAATAGAGCATATCACAACAAAAATCAAGGAGAAGCAGTAGGATTTATCCGCCTTTCAAAATTTTAGTCAACCTCTTACTGCTAAGGACATTGAAGACATCACCCATAAGATAGTGCAACTGCTCTTTCAACTCGAATCTAGGATGGGGATATCCATGGAGTTGCCCTTCAAATAAGTAATCGATCTGCATGAGGTGCAAGAGAATCTACGTGCCATATTGAAACCATCCAAGGTTGATTGGATGCCTCTGCAGACTGCGCTCTCAAAGCTCTAACTCTATTGCCTATTGAATAAGGCTCTAGTCTTCAAACCAAAAATTTTGGGTTCCCATTCCGCAGGTGAAATGCCCCTGGTAGTTACCAAAAGTTGTGGATTTAAAATCCCTAGATCTCCCTTCGGGTTGATGATATTGTTTTGCTTGGCCCCAACTCGCACCTCATATGTTTATATATCTCCAGGACCTTTTTGAAGAGCTTCACCCACTTCCTCCACGTTTCCACCGCGCGCTCCTTGGAATGATCTCTTCCCTTGTTGCTTTATCAAGCCCCATCATGCCTCCACATGTTAGTAGCATGGGCCTTTGTGAGCCCTCTCCCCTTTGCTTCTCTATCGAGCTCTACCCACGTGGCACATAGCATCATTCTGCGGGCATTATTTGGTAGACCCCACAGTCAACACTTGAGATAAAGACTCCTCCACGTGTCTTCTCCACGGGGAGTTTCATCGCAAGGAAGGGAAGAATGAATGACGAGCCTCGTCCTGTTGCCACGTGTCCTAACCAACTCTATGGGTGAGTGACATGTGTCTGCATGGGAATTTTGTTGCTTCCACACTGGAACCACTATCATTATTCATAGTGGGATGCATCTAGTTTGAAGACGACTACATTCTATGTTTTAGAATCTTTTATGTTGGAACGGCCTTGGGAAATCATTACGACGGATATCATTGCTGTACTTGGGAATCTTTTTGGTTACTGGTTCTCAGGTGGTGGGATGATTTTCTATATATACTACTTCAACTTTCTGAAAAAGGAGTTCAAAGAATACACAAAAAAATTGTTGAAAGACACTAGGCCTTTGTATTATTTTTTATTACTGTATTAAGACTCATAGACTGTGCCATTGTTTTTTGGCCTTTCTGTTTCTTAGTTAGTTGACAAAACATTATATTGTGTTGTTATTGTACTAAGTAATTTATTTGCAGAACTTCTATAATTTTAATATAAGTTTGTTGATACAGACCATGTCTTGGACTCTTTTTTTCAGTGAATGTGTATGGAAGTTATTTTATGTTATTTTATAAACTTCTTAGGCTTTTCATCTATGATATCTATTATTTTTGGACATGTAGATTGTTGAATGGGCCCTTAAATCCCATCTGGAAGGAAGATTTATCGTGCCCACACCTACATCTTGGCACATTGCCTTAGGTTAGATCTCTATTTTTTATATTTGTTTCATTTTCCCATTCCAAACCCCCCAAATATAGAAGGAGCCGACTTCTTTAAAAAGCTCAGAGGTCACTCAGTTTAGTGCAATTGGTCCCCCTTGTGTGTAGAGTGTTTTCTAACCCTAAATGATACAAAAAAAACAAAATGCAAAAGGAAGAGCAACACAAAGCAACACCTCAAAATTAGCCTAGTTAAACTTGAACAAAACAATGATTTTACCTTGTCCAAGTTGATCAAATGGTCATCTTTGTTGATTCGTTTGATTTGTGTGCTCCTAGATCAATTTTGGCAACATAACAGCTTGTTGCAGCTTGATTTGGATACAAAGATGGTGGGTTTTGGTTATGGATGCAAGATGAAAGTGTATGATGGAGAGGGTGAATGCTTGAGAATGGTTAGGGTTGGATGAATGTTTGAGAGTGTGTGTGAGAATAATTCCAGAAGGAGAGGAACAAAAATGGCTAAGTGTTAGCCATTTAACCTAGGAAGATCAAATGGATGGTGGAGATTGAAAGAGGGCAAAAGATCAAGGGCTAAGATGAAGAGTTGACTAAAGAAATTAAAAATTCTTTTTTAATGTGCATGGGGATGATAAAAGGAAATTAATATTCCTTAAAAATCTTGGATGAATAAAATGGAATTTAAAATTCCATTGGGAAGGACATGCAGATTGTAAATGGAATTAAAAATTCCATGAGAGGACCTTGAGAAGACAAAAAGGAATTAAAAATTCTTTGGGGGATGAGAGAGGAATTAAAAATTCCTAGGGAGATGAGAGAGGAATTAAAAATTTCTCAAAAAGACCTTGAGAAGACAAAAAGGAATTAAAAATTCCTTAGGTGATGGGGAGAGTTGACTAAAGGGGTTGCTTAGACTAGTTAATCAATTATTAGAGATAGGTGGCTAATGAAGATTAGGAGCCAACTTGCAAAAGTTGGAGGATGTGACATCTTAATCATGGATTAGACATGTGCACACCCCTAATGATGGGATTAGAAGATGGGTTAGAATTAAAAAAAGTGATGGAGGATGTGACATGTGAGGAATTAAATAAATATATTATATATTTAATTATTTAACTAAATACCTTAGAGATTTAGAGGACTTTAGGGGTATTAATTAAATAATAGTAATATTACTTAATTAATGCAAATAAGAGGATATTTAGACGAAAAAAGATAAATTTGGACAAATGTAAGTGTCCAAATTTAAGTGTCTACACTCCCATTAACTGAGTTTCCCATAAGGCTGTTGTTTGAAATATTTAGGCATGAACACCTTCCCAATATGCCTAGTTTCTCCACCATGAATTCATTGCTTCCAAGAGTAAGAATCCCCATTTTATACAATTTCACATGCTATTATGGGGTTAAAACAATAATATTTTAAAAATCCCCTAAATCACTTATTCTAAGCACCTTTAGATTTAAAATAAAAATAAAAATATTTTAAGGTTTTTAGGCTTAATAGATTTTAATATTTCAATGGATCTCATATAATCAGGCCCTTAAAAATCTTTTAAAAATGAGCTTATTTAAATTATTATTGTTCCCCCTTATTTCTCTCCTTATTTTATGGTTTACATAAAATAAAGCAATTCTTATGCTTATAAAATTTATATATAGGGAGGGGCTCCCCTTATATCTTGGGCAACGGTCAAGGTGAGAGGATTCTAAGGCACAGGTCAAGGGATCAAATCCCACCAAATCCTCTTTGATTAAATTTTAGACCAAACACTTTTTCTTTAATAAATATGGTTTAATCCTTATTTTATCACTTAGTTGGTCCGTTTTAGTGCCAACTCACTGCCCCCACCACATCATCTGCCATGTGTCCTGCCAAGTGTCAAGCTTTGGTGATGCCATGTCATCACTTTGACCAAGTTTGACCCCAACTTTGACTGTTCAGAACTTCCACATACAGACTTGGATTTGGTTCGTTCAAAATGCATCAGAAAGCTCTTGTCGAGCTCTATGTGATTAAACTGGTAGAGAAATGTTCAATGATTATTAATTTTTCAAGTTGACCATATTTGATCTCATGTTGACCAAACATTAACTAGTTGCATCGGGAGCAAACGAGTTCTATTTTTTACATTTTGCATACCGCTGGAAAGCTCTGAATGAGCTCTTCAACTTGGCATTGATTTGGAGATGATCGATTTTTTGGCCTTGACTCAAATCTAGAATCTCTAGCCCCACCGAACTTTAACTAAGCATAACTTTCGTGTATGGTCTCCTTTTGACGCGATTCAAGTTACGTCAGGATTGTGTTGGCAAGCTCCATCCAATGATGTTGGTTTTGTTAGGTTTTGAGACTATGAAATTTTAGGTATTCTAGATCCTCCTAGATCAGCATGTGCAAAGTGTGAAGCATCTATCAAATAGAGACACAAATGTTAGGTTGCTTGCAATTGCTTTATGTTTCACATCTGTTGTGGTGTGATGCAAATGTAGGATAGAATGAGTAATTGATTGCCTGCAACACATTTGGATGACAGTATGCCACAATTTCTTAGCCTATTCGTAATTATAAAGTGAGTCACATGTGTGAACTGCATCTATATGATAGTGCAATGCATTTAACTATTAGCCCATTTGAGTAAGTTTTTGCTAATTTTTTCTCTATATAAAAAGTTTAATAGGTTTTGTTAGGTGTCCTGATTGATGTGATGTGCTTTTGTAAGTGCAGGTGTAATTACCACTGATCTATACCCAAGAGAGTCGTCCTGCTTCTTTCAGATTGTGAGATCATCTAGGAGATGAGGAGAGGGATATATTGCATACATTAGGATTATAACATGTTACTTTCATTCCCATCATTCAGGTTAATCGAGGTCTTCTTACTGCTTTAGCAGAGTGATGGCACTTTGAGACCAATTCCTTTCATTTTCCCATAGGAGAGGCCACTATGACATTAGAGGATGTCTAAAATATTCTCAGCTTCTGATCCATGGGGAGCGGGTTGTCTATGATCCTAATCGTGGGTTAGCTTCCTTATGGAGAGTTTTTGTTGCTAACGACCTAGCTCTAGGTGTTGAGGACTACGAGATCTAGTGGGATACACTTGTTGATAGATATGACCGACTCACAGTTGTGATTTGCATTATTATTAAAGGTGTCATCTTTCTTGACCGCTGAGGCCATGGATTCCCCATCAAATGGGGTCAAATGCTCGAAGTCATGATTGAGCAGGCCACTATTTAGGCTTGGGGTCATTATTTACTAGCCATGCTTTACTTCCAACTTCATAATTTAGTGTATCAAGATGCTCAGTCTATTATTTGTGGTACTACATTGCTTATGGTTTGGGCTTGGGAGCACATAGTTTTCTTCAAGCCACCGGTAGATAGATACCTAGCACCAGGACTACCATATGTATATATTTGTGGAGGTGTCATCACACATATCCGAGTTGGTGACATGGTATTGATACCCTCGATGCTTTCACATGGAGGTTGTACAAGGATTGCCCAGTGTGGGATGATGATGTTGATCATCTACCATATTATCGACATACCAGATATTTGATTGGTCATATTGTATAGACCCAACACATTATAGAGAGACATCTTCCAGGGCATGTGCTATGATAATTTGGAGAGTGGCAAGGAGTTCTTGTGGGCATCACAAAGTTTTCTCAATCTTCTTGATAGGTTCTCATGTGGGGACCCATGATCAACGTCTAGGTTATGGCTATAGATATCGATGGTTTACAACCAGTTGAGTAGGGTTACCCTGCTAAGTTAGTTGATGTAGGGACTATAAAAGATTATGATGCTTAGTGGCCCAACATAGGCACACAACTTTTACAGGTCCAAATCAGCCTACTCTTGTAGAGAGGCTAGGTAGAGGTCCACGAGTGAGATTCTGAGGGAGAGGACGAGGGAGAGGTGATGACAAAGGTCGAGGTGGTTGGGGAGATGGTGGTGATGATGGGGGGTGGTGGAGGTAGGGTGGAGATGGTGGGAGGGGTGGTGACAAAGGTCAGAAGGATAGAGGTGGGATTCCACCTTGGGCACTAAGGCAGGATCAATCGAGGGATGATGCTCCTCACCAAGAGGAGGATCTCATAGTAGGGTAGGTGCAACTAGATGTCACTCCTCATCAAGAGTAAATCTAGATGGAGGAGATTAGGGTGGAGGAAGTGGTAGGAGAAGTAAAGATGGAGGCTCAGGCACAACATGAGGTTTGGGTGGAGGAGGTGGAGGATGAGTTCATCACAATGGAGGACGATGCACAAGACATGGCCATGATGGAGGGTATGGAGGAGGTCCCGATCAAAGATGCACTTTATGATATCATGGAGTAGGACACAAAGGAGATAGCACTGGACCCACAAGTAGCAATATTGTAGGTACAACTTTAGGCTGCATTGGCTTAGATATAGGGTTATAGGGGCAGGTCACTCAATTGACAGCTAAGCATGATATGTCAGTTATTAGAGCATAGTGGGTTGATCAGAGAGCCATTGAGTTCATTGATACTATTAGAAAGGGCACTCCAGATCTAACATGGACACTACGTATGTCCAACAGGGCTGAGCAACATTATAGAGATCTTTATTTTTTATATTTTATTTAAATAGAGTTTTAATTTTTAAAATTTAATTTATTTAATAATTTAACTATTTTTATGTTCAATTTTATAATATTTTTTTATTTATTAATATTATTTTTTGAATATTGTTCGTAATATATTAATTATATTTTTTAGCTACATATTTTATTAATATTTCAATTCTAATAAATTAAAATTAAAATTTTACTTTTTTAATCATTTATTAACTTAATAAGTTTATTATTTATTATTAATTTTTTTAAATTATTATTTTTATTGATGTTTGGATTTTGATATATTTTGCTCTTATATTTAATTTATTTTATTTTACTTTTTAATTTAGATTTAAGTTTGGTTTTTTTATTATTTTTTTTAAGAAATTACAAATAATAATTAAAAATCATTAAATTGATTTAATTTATAATTATTTATCTTATCAAAAATTTAACTATTGTAGATTTTTTTTTTCAATTATGAATTTCAACTTTAAAATTTGAATTAAAATTTATAAAGTGAGAGAAGCTAACTTTTGATTAGTCGTTTCATGCCAACAATTCAAGGATAACACATGTCTTTGAAAGTTGTGCTCAAGGTAGCATGTCATTTGATTAAGGATATGATAATTCACCTTTAAAACCTCTTGGATGTACCCATTGCACACTTAAGGAGGAAAATAGATAGAGAAAGAAAGAGAGAAAATAGAGAGGAATAGAAATAGAGATAGATAGAGAGAGAAAGAGAGATAGATATATAGAGATAAAGGTAGAGATGTATAGGAATAAAGAGGGAGAGACAAAGAGATAGATAAAGAAAGAAAGAGGAAAATAGAGAAGAGGATATACGTAGATAGATTTAGTCACATAAAGAGAGGGATATAGAGAGATAGAGAGAAATAGGAGACAAAGATATATATAGAGGTAGAGAGATCAAGAGATAAATAGGGATAGCAAAAAAGAGTGAGAAGAGAGATAGGGAGAGGGAAAGAGGAAAAGAGAGGAAGAGGGGAGGGAAGATAAATATAGAGAGAAATAGGGGAGAGAGATGAAGAGAAAGTTTGAGAGATAATAAGAAATATAGAGATAGAGAGTGAGACAAAGATATAATGATATATCTCTCTATATATGTAAATCCCCGTATGTACCTCTCCCTGCCTCTCCTCTCTCTCTCTCTCTATATATATATATGTATATATATATATCCCTCTCTCTACCTATCTCTATATAAAACTTATCTCTATCTTTTATCCATCAATCTATCCTCTCTCATTCTCTCACCTCTCTCTCTCCATATCCATCTCCATCTCCATGTCCATGTATATCTTCCTCTCTATCTCTCTCCCATATCTCTATATCCTTACCACTCCCTACACCTCTCTCTTTTCTCTTTATCTTTCTTGCTATATATAGCTCTCTCTCTCTCTCTACTAGTACTATATCATCTCTCTATTTCTTTCCCTCTTTCTCCCTCCCTCTCTTTCTCTTTATATCTATCTCAATATCTCTCTCACTCACATATACACATTCCATGTTTCTCCCTCATCTATATCTCTACATCTCTCTCACTCTCACACAAACACTCCCTATTTCTCCCTTCCTATCTCTATCTCCCCCCTCTCTCTATATGTCTCCCTCTATCTCTATTTCTTATCTCTATCACCTACTTTATCTCTCACTCTTTCCCCCTCTATTTTATCATCCATCTCTCCCTGTCACTCTCTATTTATATCTCATTATCTCTCTCTCTCTCTCTCTCTAGTATTTACTCCATCTCTCCCTCCATCTCTCCTACTCTCTCTATATATCACTTCCTATATATTTATATTTCTCTCTCCATCTCCACCTCTTTCACTATCTCCCTCTTTCTATCTCTATTTTTCCCTCCCCCTCTTGCTCTCTCCTTCCATCTCTCCCTCTATTTATGTATCTCTCTCTCATTATTTGTCTATGTCTCTCTCTCACCCCCTCTATCTTTTCCTAGTTATATCTATCTCTCTATCTCTCCTTTATATCCCTATCTCTCCCTCTATCCATATCACTCCTTTCTATATCTCTCTATTTCTCCCCTCTCCTCTCTTTATTTATGTCCCTCCATCTCCCTCCCTCTATCTATTTATACATATCTATCTCCATCTATATCTCTCTCTGTAGCTCTATCTTATACATACACATACTTCTTATTTCTCCCTCCCTATATCTAGCTCTATCTCCATATCTATATATTTGTATCTCTATCTTTATCTCTCCAGATTTCTTCTTCCATATTTCCCTCTATCTCTACCTCATAATCTCTCCATTTCTCTCTCTCTCTCTCTCTCTCTCACTATCCTTCTCTCCAAATCCCTCTCCTTCTCCATCTTCATCACCATTTACAACTTAATGTCTATCTCCATTTACATCTCAATCTCTATCCCTATCTTCCTTTGCATATCTATCTACTCACCCCTCTCTCTCTATCTCTCTCTTTCCCCTTATATCTCTCCCTCTCTCCCTATTGAAAACATAACATGAGCCTATTAGCAATGGAGCCTGATTATCTTCATGATTCAGAGGCTTTATTTTAGTTGCATTTAGATCCTTGTAAGTGGATACATAGTTGAGCTGAAGTGATCACTTCTTCATTGAGAACTTTGTAGCATAAACAACAACATTTTCTAAATTTCCTAATGATTGGCCTTGAGTATACTACACAAATGCATGCAAAAAATTGATCAAATTTTTCCCTAATTGACCTTCCACATATCTTTGGTGTACCCATTGCACACCAAGGTGTGATTTCTAGTTAATAATATTGTGACACCAAAGTACTATATAGGATATAAGAGTGGTACACAATCCCTACTAGAAATATGGTATCTATAAACTTGAAATTCGACCTTTGAGGCATATATTTAATAAAAAATAAAGCACAAAACCACTATATGTAATCCCAATTACTCGATAAGATCTAATCTATTCAATAGAAAACATGTAATAATAAGTAAAACCAAATTTCAATCAATTGACACCTTCACCTTCACTGTATTGCCATGGATGACTTCCATTGTTCCTTCTTTGTATGCTTTGCTCTCAATTATGGGTATGCTACTATGTCACTATGAAGCTTCAAGTATATTTGAGGATTACAATGATGCAAACATTGAAGTTTAAGAGTTTGTGGTTAGTGAATCAACGTGCAATGTGTTATCATGGAATCTAGCAGCGCTCGATTCACGGATAACCCCCCTACGAAACTTGTCTGTTTCCGAGGTTCGTTTTCTTTCAAGCACATAAAACGAGGTGATTTTCAAGCCACCTCAAAATGCGTTCCAAAGCCTCAAATAGTCAGTTTGAGCATCCCCTATGTTTGCCTCGCAAAGACCTTCGAAACGAGCTCCTTCGCGAAGTCTCACTGATCATACTTAGTTAAATTGTGAAAGATGCAGTTGTGCCAAAAAAGTGTGCTCTAACTCATCCAAATTTTTGGCTAAGTGTTGAAAGTACAGTGGCACCAAAAATCAACGACCCTGCATAAAAAGTGATTTTCCAAAAATGTGTAGAAGCGCTAAAAAAGGTGTGCTCTTACACATTGTTGCCAGACTTAGCCAATTTTTTGGCCAAGTGTTGAAAGTGCAGTGGCGCCAAAAATTAGCGACCCTAAAAAAGTGATTTTCCAAAAATGTGTAGAAGCGCTAAAAAAGTGTGCTCTTACACATTGTTGCCAGACTTAGCCAATTTTTGGCTAAGTGTTGAAAGTGTAGTGGCACCAAAAATCAGCGACCCTGCATAAAAAGTGATTTTCCAAAAATGTGTAGAAGCGCTAAAAAACACATTGTTGCCAGACTTAGCCAATTTTTGGCTAAGTGTTGAAAGTGTAGTGGCGTAAAAAATCAGCGACCTTGCATAAAAAGTGATTTTCCAAAAATGTGTAGAAGCGCTAAAAAAGTGCGCTCTTACACATTGTTGCCAGACTTAGCCAATTTTTGACTGTGGCATTATTTTTCGCACCTTTACACTTTTTCCAAACTTAGTCATTTTTTGTGCAATGGTGCTGAATTTTAGCACCTTTACACTTTTCTTCTAGACTTAGCCAATTTTTGACTATGGCATTATTTTTCGCACCTTTGCACTTTTTCCAGACTTAGTCATTTTTTGTGCAATGGTGTTGAATTTTAGCACCTTTACACTTTTGGCAGTTTTTATCTTAGTCTCTTCAAACTTGCTTTATTTCCATTTCAGACCCTGTTTCTTCGCTCCTGTATCATTTTTCATGCCTAGTTGCTCGTTTCATGCTTGCTCAACATCGTTTCTCGCTTCATGCTTCCCAATGCTACTTTTTCTGCTAACGTCTATTGATTCACCATCCTTGCAATTTCTCTCCAGATTTCATCAAGTGATCCTAAAGGTGACATCTTCTGATCCAGTGAACTATCCTAGATCTACAAAGAAGCCGTTATGCAGCAAGTTGAGGATGATAGTTTTTCCCAAAGCCTCAATACATATCATTTCCGATATATGGCTGACACTCGATAATCTCAAGATGCATCTTCGCGGGTGCAAGAAAATCCATTCATTTGCCAGAAGGTCGATCACAAGAGCTCACACCCTTGTAGATTACACAGTCGGCCTAGATGATGCGTTCATACAGGAGACCAAGAAGAAGTATGAAGACTCTGCGCCCAAAGCAAGGAACCATGAAGATTCTTGATCTCTGATGTTGAACATTTTGATGCATCCTTTTATGCATCTTGTAAATATTTCCTGACATCTTATGTCTTTTTGTAAATTGTAATTGCACCAAGCTCGAAGATGTAATCTTTTGAAAACAAATTACACTTTGAATTTGGTCCAAGTTAGGTGAGATCTCCTTAAATCGCTCACCTAACTTTCCTTAATTTCCTCAAATTAGATTCCTAATTTTTCTCATCCCTCTTTCTATATAATGTGAAGGATTTCTATTGTAAATTTATCCTTTAGTATTTTGCAATGAAGTGCTGCCCTTTTTGAAGCAGAATTGTGAAACTTTGCATTCATACTTTGTGAATGAAATTCGATCAATAAAGAAGAAGATTGCAAGCCATACTTTGTGTTGGATTCAATAAGTCTTACGAATTGATCTTATTTGGTGGTGATTAGCTTATGGGATCTGAAGGACTCTAAGTAATTTATGTAAACTTTGTGTTACATCCATTATTTAGATTTGCATTTGTGTTTTGTTTATCCTTGGTTGAATGATCTACAAGACTTTGTGCTTGTAATTATTCATGCTCTTTGGATATTATTGTTGAATGATCTACAAGACTTTGTGCTTGTAATTGTTCATGCTCTTTGATAATTTGGTTGGATAATCTACAAGACTTTGTGCTTGTAATTGTTCATGTTGTTCGAGGAATTGCTGCGTCTAAGAAGACTTTGTGTTTCTAGTGTGACAAACGACACTCTTTTCACAGATCCACCATTGAAAAAGCTACGGAACGACTTTATGCCTTCGTGAGCTTTCCCTTTTACTTTATTTGTTTATTGTTAATTACTTCTAGTATCTCTACGCTTTGCTTTGACAAGATAGAGGTATTGGTATTACTGCTAGTTGATCATTTAAAGTTATTAAGAATTGAGAACTTCCAACAGTGAAGCATTGTAAACATATTCTCTGAAAAAAGAGAGAAGGATGAATGTAACACACCCCCCCACTTCGTAAGTATTGTGTACATTTTGTAATTACTTGTTTGTTTTACTATCACTTCTGTCAGCAGTAAGAAGGGCGCCTCCCCTTTCCGAGAGGAGAGATTTACATCTCACATAGTTGTGGCTGAAGTCCTAGTTGTGTAATCTATCAAAAAGTTGATTACATAATTTTCACCCAACACAATGAAGGCTTGCTTTTATAGAAAATCTTGTTTTAGATGAACGATCTGGATTCAAAGATGAAAGATCAGGATCAACGGTCAAGGTCTGTTGAGGAAATAGATTAGAGAGTTAACTAGCCTGATCAATTCAATCAAGGGAATTTATTGGATAATCAATGGAAATTGATTGATCAATCAACAAGATTGATTGATTAATTAGTGGGATTGAATGATCAATGGAATGGATTTGTTAGTCAACAGGTTTGATTGAATAATCAATGGGTGTGATTGGTTAGTCAACAGATTTGATTGAATAATGAATGGATTTGATTGATCTGTCAATATGTGTGAGGATAATTAATTAATCCTTGAAGGAATGTCCAAATAAAGATTAAATTAATAAACAAAAGTTTATTTATTAATAGATCATGTTGAGTGAATATTGGAGAATCAAATAATTAATTTAATTATTTAATCTATAAATGAGAAAGTGGTTTAGTTAAATAATTTGTAACAATTATTTAATATGAGAAGGGTGTTTAATGTTAATTAAATAACTACATGATAACTATTTAATTAAAGTAGAAGAATAAATTAAGTTAGCAACATAATTAAATAAATAAGGTTTATTTAATTAATCAAGAAGAATAATGTTTAATTAGGACATTATTAAATAAATATAATTTATTTAATTAGTAGAGGATGATGGATAATTAGGACAATTATTAAATAAATAAGACTTATTTAATTAGTTAGAAATTATGAATTTGAATGAATTAATTAGATAATGTAAATTACTTACTTAATAGCAGAATATGAAAATTGATAATAATTAAATAATAAGTTATTATTTAATCATTAGGGAAGAAGAGTGAAATTTAGTAAAAATATGTTGCTCATAGGTCAGGACAATTTAGGGTATCTACACTTTGCCCCTCTTTGATATAATGCATTTTTATAGTGTTATGTCAAAGAAAATTAAAAAATTTGTGCTTAGGAGTTGCCTCAATATACCCTTGTGATAGTGGGATAGGTTGATGCCCCCTCGAAAAATTTATAATTTTTGAAAAAAATTCAAAAAAAAAGGAATTATTTGACAAGTCAATTTTATAGTGTTGAGTACGTTGGTAGCAAAAGATTTTGATTTTAAGACCTCTAGGGTGTTCGTATTTGTGTTTAAAGTTCGAAGTTGATGCACCTAGTTATAAGGTTTCTCAAAATCCCACCCTAAAAGTCTATAAATAAGCCCTAGGGGTGCAAAAAGTTCATTTATGCCTTTTGAGTTTAGAAGTTTCAGAGCTCTGAGAGGAGATTTTGTGAAGGAGAGCCTACAAAGATGTCACTCATTCCAATAGTTGTACACCGTGGATACCGAGTTTGATCCTTCTGACAGCTAGAGGGCTTAGGGGACGTAGTATGTACCCTCCTTTCCTCAATTTTCATGCAATTTTTAGTATATTTTAGGGATCGAAGAAGAGAAAATAGATGTGTTGTTTTGGCACCACATCTACTATCGTGTTCTTTGCATGTGCGGTCTTATGCGCCGCATGTGCGAAGTGTGACACATCTGTAAAATAGAATTGCAAATGTTAGGTTGCTCACAATTTCTTTGTGTTGCACCTGTTGTTGTGTGATGCATGTGTAGGAAAGAATGACGCAGTTGATTGCCTACAACACATTTGCATGACAGTATGCTACAATTTCTTAGCCTATTCGTAATTACAAAGTGAATCACATGTGTGAGCTGCATTTATATGACAGTGCAATGCATTTGAATATTAGCCCATTTGAGTAAGTTTTTGATAATTTTTTCTCTATATAAAAAGTTCAATAGGTTCTATTAGGTGTCTTGATTGATGTGATGTGCTTTTATGAGTGTAGGTGCAATTACCATTGATCTATACTTGAGAGAGTCATCTTGCTTAATTCAGATTGGGATATCATCTAGGAGATGAGGAGAAGAATACATTGCATGCATTAGGATTATAACATGTTACTTTCATGCCCATCATTTAGGTTAACCGTGGTCTTCTTACTACTTTAGTGAAGTGATGGCACTCTGAAACTAGTTCCTTTCATTTTCCCACAAGAGAGGCCACTATGACATTAGAAGACGCTTGACATATTCTTCAGCTTATGATCCATGGGGAGTGGGTTGTTGATGATCCTAATTGTGGGTTAGCTGCCTTATGGATAGTTTTTGTTGCTAATGACCTAGCTATGGGCGTTGAGGACTACGAGATTCGGTGGGATACACTCGTTGATAGATATGACCGACTCATAGTTGTGATTTTCATTGTTATCAGAGGTGTCATCATTCCTAACCACTGAGGCCATGGATTCCCCATCGAATGGGGTCAAATGCTTGAGGGCATGATGGAGCAAGTCACTATTTATGCTTGGGGTCCTTATTTATTGGTCATGTTTTACTTCTAGCTTCATAATATGACATACCGAGATGCTCAACTTATCCATTGTGGTACTATATTGCTTATGGTTTGGGCTTGGGAGCATATAGTTGTCTTCAAGCCACCAGTAGATAGATACCGAACATTAGGACTACCATATGTGTATATCTATGGAGGTATCATCATGTAGATCTAAGTTGGTGACATAGGGTATTGGCGACGTGGTATTGATACCCTTGATGCTTTCACATGGAGGTTGTACAAGGATTTCCCAGTGTGGGATTATGATGCAAAGCATCTTCCATATTGTCGACAAACTAGTGATTTTTCATATTGTATAGACCCAACACATTGTAGAGAGATATCTTCCAGAGCATGTGTTATGATAGTTTGGAGAGGGGTAGGGAGTTCTTATGGGCATCACATAGTTTTCTTGATCTTTTCAAGAGGTTCCTGTGTGGGGACCCATTATCAACATCCAGGTTGTGGCTGTAGAGATCAATGGTTTACAACCATTTGAGTAGGGTTCCCCTGTTGAGTTAGTTGATGTAGGGACTATAGAAGATTACGATGTGTGGTGGGCCCAACACAAGTGCACACCTTTTATAGATCCAGATTAGCTTGCTCCTATAGAGAGGCTGGGCAGAGGTCCACAGGGGAGATTCTGAGGGAGAGGACGATGGAGAGGCGATGATGGAGGTCAAGGTGGTCGAGGTGATGGTGGTGATGATGGGGGGTGGTGGAGGTAGGGTGGAGATGGTAGGAGGGGTGGTGACAGAGGTCAAAGGGATAGAGATGGGATTCCACCTTGGGCACTAAGGCGGGATGAGGCGAGGGATGATGCTCCTCACTAAGAGGAGGGTCTCAAAGCAAAGCAGGTGCAACTAGATTTTTCTCCTCATCAAGAGGAGATCTAGATGGAGGAGGTGGTACGAGACGTAGAGATGGAGGCCTGGGCACAACATGAGGTCCAGGTGGAGAAGGTGGAGGATGATTTCATCGCAATGAAGGAGGATGCACGAAACATGCCCATGATGGAGTGTATGGAGGAGGTCTTGATCAAAGAGGCCCTTGATGATATCATGTACGAGGACTTAAAGGAGATAGCATCAAACCCACAAGTAGCAGCATTGTAGGTGCAACTTCAGGCTGCATTGGCTCAAATACAAGGTTATAGGGGTAGGTCATTCAATTGACAGTTGAACATGATATGGCAGGTATTAGAGCATATTGGGTTTATCAGAGAGCCATTGAGTTCATTGATATTATTAGCAGGGGCACTACATATCTAGCATGGACACTGCATATGTCCAACAGGCTTGAGCAATATTATAGAGATCTTTATGAGAGGGAAATTCCACTAGCGAAGAAGGCACCTAGCTTTACAGAGAGTCAAAGTAGATCTCATTCACAGAGATTGTGGAGCATTGGAGGGGTGTCTTAGCCTAGGGCATCTCCTTATCATTTAGGTCAGCATTCACATAGGGATTTCCCATGGGGATTAGGATTAGGCCATAGAGAGGAGAGGCCTCCATCCAGTGACAAGGACGACATAAGATAAGCCTATTTGTATATATAGTCATGTATATTTCTTATCAAGCCTTCATATGATGTTTATGTACAATTTTATTTATGGATGGATATACATGACATGATTTAAGCTTACATGTATGGCATAATGTATGGATATTTAATGCTTATGTGTTCTAGATGATGATGAAATTATATGTTTAAAACATGTTATGCCATATATGATATGATGTCATACAAATGAAGACGATTCTAAAAATGTGATGCAATATTATCTCTTTTTTTGTATTTTTCTTATGTAGTATGTATGACCTATATGTATGTGATATATATATATATATATATATATATATATATATGATATTCTAACATGATTATGGATGCAGGATGATGCAACTCATATATTTGTTTATGTGTGTCATAGTCGCCACTGAGATGACTGTGGGATTGTCAAAAGAACTATTAGTATGAAGAAATAGTTAGTAAGGAGTGAAACCATTTAAATATATCATTCATCCAAATTAAGATTGACGTAATGATTGATATTACTTGAGCTTCCAACAATGCATGTTTTATCATCATAAATATTTTTTTGTGTTTACGAACAAATGGATGTATGCACACCTAAGCATGAATATTGAAGGTAGCTTTTATTTTTGTTTGCTTAAAGATATGATATATGGACAAGTGGATAGTGTATGCCAAGTTGATACAAACCTTGGTGACATTTAGTATTCATTTGTCAAAGATTTAAGACACGTCAGACAAGGAGTTTCCTGATTCAGATTAGCAACAATAAAACCTTGTAGGAACATGTGAGAAAACTACCATAAAGCATGTTAATCCTGTTGAAAGAAAGCATTAGATGACTTTGAATTGCATAGGAAATTTTGATTATGCTAGATGGAATCCCAGTCACACACAAGGACCTTAGTTTCCCTAGTCATGTTACCAAGACAAACCACAAACATAAATCAATAGAAAGAAATGTCATAATCCATCATTTTCACTCTAATCACTTGTGGATATCCTCGAAGAGAAGAATGTAAGGATTGATCACTTCAAGAGAGGAATGCATCCAAAATATAAGGAATCAAACAATGTCAAAGAGAAAAAGAGAGAGAAAGAGCATATACTCAAGATGAAGAAGATGCAAGTCTTCGATCTTATATATACCATTTGTAAAGATGAGTCAGGACACAAAGAGGACATGGGTCTTCTATCCTATAGAGCTAACTATAAATTCACCACTACCATGTTCGTTGTAGACAAAGACGTTGGGAAAAGGAGCAAAAAATATGATAAATTCATAAACATGTCATAACATAATCTAATCAAATAAAAAGACATCACTGATAAGTATGGCTAGCAAGGCTAGATACCATATGAAAAGTGGATAAATATGGCACTGATAAATATGGCTAACAAGCTAGAGACCATACAACAAGCACATAAAGATGACATTGATAAGTATGGCTAGCAATCTAGAGACCATACGACAAGTGAATAGGCATGTGGTTGCTGCAAATTGTGTTACAAGGTTGTCATGGAAAAGATAGGTCTAGTCAGGTTGCCCTCAAGCTAGATGAAAAAACATAAGACATCCAAATTTTTAAGATATTTATTTTAGGACATTTTTTTGAAAAATTTAGAATAAGCAGATATGATAGCCCTCCCTTAGAATGATGTGTGCTACGCAAAGGAGCACATGTCATTCTAAGGGGAAGAGAAAGACATAGCGATGAGAGGGGGTCCTTAATAAGGACACACACCTCCAAAACAAGTTATCCCAAACCCCAACGGATAGGGGAGGATAACTATACTAGATACAATTGCGTCGCTACCACAAAAAAATTATGGTTGTACACAATAGTGTACCACCATGAATGGTAGTGAGCAAGAAAAGCTACAAATACCACATAGCAGGTAGCAACGCAATAGAAGAGAGTTGTAAGAACCTCACAAGAAGGTGCTTATAATGGAAATGATAGAGGTAGACCTCGATATCACTTGTTGAAATAAAAGACAAGTGCATCAATGGATGGAAGAGCGATGACACCAAAATCAAGAAGTTGTATTTTATCCTTCAAGGCCTTACATTCACTGGTGGAATGTCTAGGAACTTGATGGTATGCACATAAAGAATGCTTTTATTTATCATGTATATGAAATTTCTTATGGGTAGGAGGAGGAAGAGTAATTAAGTGGCCTTTGAGAAGCCTCAACAAAATATGCTCTTGCTCAAATAAAGAATGAGGAGTAGGAAGTAACCCTTTCTCGTGGGAAGAAGGTTTGACTACTCACAAGAAGAAGACATAAGGATAGTAGACAATGGAGGAGGGGATGGGGACAAACAAGAAGGCTTGTAACCTAAACCCCTTGCAAAAGGGTGAGGTTTTAGTTCCAAAGGGACCTTAACTCCTTGTTCTATTTGCCCAAGACCATTTCCTTTGTATCCATGCTTAGAAAGAATATTAAATCCAAATCCATAATGTGATTGCAACTCCTCAGAAGGGGGAGGATCAATATTAAGGACATTATAATTTTCATTCACATTGTCTCACAATACAAAAAAACAATCATCTTCAATAGCGGGTGTGAATGACATTGTCGGGATGTCTAAGTGGATTGGGTCAACTTTATATTCCCTGATGAAGGATGTTGTAAAGTCGAAGAAACCACAATCATCACCAAGACATTCATTTTCTTGAGAAGAATTCAAAGGATCTTCTTCAAGGACATCTAGCTCAAGAGTATCCTTTGTAACAAGGATTGCTGGAGTAGATGCCAATGCATGAGAAGATAATGAAGGGACAAGATTTTTAAGAGTAGGGGCAACTGAAGCCTAACCAATGACTACCATCTCACATAAGTGTGCAACATCAGGGTCAACCATGGTTGTGACTACTTGATTGTTATGAATGAATTTAATAGACTTGTGCAAGGTAGACGAGACTTCACCCACAGCGTGAATCCACAGTCTACTGAGAAGAAGATTATATGGTAGTGGCATAACATATACAAGGGTGGTTACAGTAATAGGTCCAAGCCATAAAGGTAGTGCTATTGTACCTGGAGCTTGTTGCCTAACATTATCAAACCCATGAATGACAAGAGAAGTTGCAAGAGAAGTTGAATCAATTTTAATTTTAGGCAATAGATCAATGTTGCATACATTGAGCATTTAATCAGTGTCAACGAGAGTACATCTAATGTTGATATTGTTAATGTTAATTATTATCATTAGAGGATCTACTTGCTTCTATACTTCTGGAGGTAGGGGGTCATGTGGATAGAACGTAATATTTAGTGAATTTGCACGAATATGATTAATCAATGCATTATCTGTCAGCCCAGTGGAAGAAGGCAAGAGAATATTTTATAAGGCTTCTTGAAGCATACCCTAGTAAATCAGAGTAGTTTGAAGCGAATCCCAAAACGAGATCCTGGCGGGAGTAACACAAAGTTGCTCAACAAGATCATACTCACTTGATCTATTAGTTGCTGGTCTAGATGCTTGAGGAAGGCTTGGTTGAGAAGATAGTAAAGAAGTAGGTTGATCAATATTTAGTTTATTCTTTCTAGCATTATAAGTGTGAGCTACTATATTATAAGAAGAAGATGTAAACTACATAAACTTTATGCAAATATATGGAGAATCACTGTTAAATGGAACACCATGAATAGAACAAATCCTTTTAGGAGAAGGACTGGCTAGAGTCACATAAATGATGGGTCTCTTGGGCTTTTCAGGAGCGACAAAGACTACAATGAAATTTATAGATGCATCATGACTAATGGAGGAATTATTTGAAGACATATACTCAACATCTATCCTTGGAGGATCCAATGTGAGAGGAGATTCATCATTCACTAATGCATTGTCTCTAGAAGAGGGTGCATTGGAATGAAGAGAAGGTAGAGTAACATTGAGAAAAGTATCAATGATTTCATCTTCTTGTAACAAAATACCCTCCAAAACAAGAGGAATTTAATGAGAAGGATCAAGGATACTGAGTGACACAGGTAAAGCCAAATCACCATCACATGCATGGAATGGAATATCATTGACACTTTGAACAAAACTATAAGCTAGATTAATAAAAGAAGAGCAAATTCATTGTGAAAGTAATAAGCTAAATATAATAAATAATGAATAAACAAGTCGATTGAAGGTTGGCATATTATTTCTAATTTGACAATATGAAATGGGGGTTAGGGTAGTGCCGCAAAATTTTTTTCTTAGAAGGACAAATCTGGGATGTTTCCTTTTTTTTATGGAAGGAATGTTCACATTGGGTTCACCAAAATGTAGAGGAAGATATTTTCTACTCTTGAGTCTCTACGATGAAGAAGATTCTACAAGGAGAAAATAGTCCTCAACTACCTTAAGGAAAAAAGCTTAGGTGACAAGATAAAATATTATAGAAACATAAGGATAAGTCACATAGGTCTTTTGGATAGATTGGCAAGCTCTCGACCACAGACAATAGCATGACACACAAATGACTACATGACATGCTAGTGTCCTAGAGGTGCACTAGCGTCTCGTACAGACTAAAAATCGAGAATGTCACAAAAAAAACAAAGTGCCTACTAACAGTTCTATTTGCTAGGAATTCTTAAAGTACGAAAATAACAAAGAATAACAAAACCAAAATAAAGTAAAGTAAAGTAAATAAAATGTAGATTAAATGAAATATAGATTCAATGAAATGAAAGCAGAGAAAGAAATAGCTCAGAACCAATCGAGTAGTGAGGCCTCCAACAAATAAATGTCTTCAATATCTACACACATAAGATTGAGATAAAATGTTGGGGTTGTTTAGGGGATTGCCTTAGTCAAAACCTCGTTTGTTTGTTTCCAATTCCATGGACAACTAGATAGACAAATAGATAGAAAGATAAATAGACAAGAATATAATAGAATGCATAAACAAGGGACATGTGAGAAATCCAAAGATTCTCAAAGATGCAAGATAAGAGATAGATATCACCTACAAGGCTTGAGGAAGCCAAAGAGAGAGAAAGAAAGAGATAACGGTGAGAGCTAAGAGAGTTGCAAAGAGTGTTGTGAGAATGTGAGAGTGTTGTGGCAAGCAAGAGAGTTGTGCAAGCTTGAGAGAAAGAGAGTAAGACTTCCTAGAAGAGGGAGGAAAGAGAGAAAGAGCTAGAGACTAAGAGAAAGATCAAGAGAGAACAATAGAATGAAAGAGATAAATTTAAAAAGAGAATAGAATGGAAAAGAAGGTTCTCAAGCCGTTACAAGGTGTTCCAAGATGTTTCCACTGATCAAGGTAAGTGACAAGTGGAAACATGCTCAAAAATAACCATTTGAATGTTGAAATATTGTGAGATGCTAGCGCGGTGCATAGACATCTGCGTGACATGCTAGTGTCCAAAAAAATAAAGTTAAAAATCAGTGGGAATGAGGAAAACACAAGGTTTGATGCAAAGCTAACATAAGAGGGTAGTTGTTGAAAAGGGGTCTTGAGCATCTTGAGGGGAAAAAGGCTAATGCAAGGGCTACAACGAGCCTACACAAAATACTAAGGGAGTGGATACTAAAGTGGATGCAAAAATGTAGGTGAAATTGCAAGGGGTACAATTTTAGGACAACAATAACTAATGCATTTTAGTCTAAATTTATCAAGCTAAATGAATAGCCAAAACTCTCATTTAGAATTATAATATGATTTAATCATAGCTTACTCATTAGTAGTATATATTATGATGTTATGGGTTGTCAATATAATTCTTTTTGGGCAATTTTTAAATATTTAATGTTATAAACTTATAGAGGTCTATATTTTTTTACTTTTCTTATAGCATATGTAACTCAAGATGACACTAAAATTGGGGCCTTGATTGTGTGAGAAATTAGAACTTATTATGATCGGTTAAAATCCTTGATAAAATACCTTGGTAAAAAAATAGATACATTAGTAGAGAGTGCACTTGTAGAAATGGGTCTTCAAGTATACACAAATGCCACCATAAGAAATTGACATTTGAGGGGAATAGGTATCAAATAAAAGAGAAGAGTGAACATTTCCTTAGAGATTGCTATGAGGCGAAGGTTATTATTTTTGGATGAACCGACAAGCACTTTTAACAAGTAAAATTAACCATGGCAACATATGTAGTTAATAAGTAGCAGATCTTGGCTCTAGAATAACACCAAAGGAATAGTTTAATAAAATTTATGATTAGTAAAATGTATTTGAAATTCATGACCTTCATTTATTATGTTTAAAATTTTGGGATTTGTATGTTGGAAAAAGGGATATTATGTAATCTAATGTTGGTGAAGAAAATTGTCGGTTTAAACACACACTATGAATTTCAACCTACACATATTTAGTTTATCATTTTTGAGAGGCCTTTCAAATTTTTAACCTTTAGTTGATTCATAATTTGTTGTGTTTCAACTATTAGGTTTTGTACACCACCAAAATAAATATTGTGTGTTTGAATGTTGGTGAAAAAATGGTATGTTGTAAAAGAAAATGCACATTTCAACACGTACAATTCTTAATTATGATTTATAACATCTTTAAATTTGCAGAAGTGTGCACTTTTTAAAATTTAAAATTTAAAAAATCTAAATTAGTTATTATTTATAGAAGAATGTAAATTGAAACACATAGTGTAGTACTTTGACTTGCAATATTTAGTTGTTTAAAACATGTAGGTTAAAACACACATTGTGTAGTGCAAATTGGATATATTTAGTTATTTATTTTAATCAATCATAATTAAAAAATAAAAATCCTTAGCTTTATTTTTTACCTCTAGTTCATTATATTTTTTTGTGTTTACAAATTTAGTATTCTTAGGATGTATAAATGCATATAGTTCAGTTATTATTTATAAAAAAATATGTAGGTTGAAACACGCGTTGTGTACTTTAACTTATACTTGTTTAGTTATTTAAAACATGTAATTTTAAACATACACTGTGTAGTGCAACATGGACATGTTTGTTATTTATTTCAATCAATCGTAAATTAAAAAAAGAAGATAATTTTCTAAATTTGAGATCTTTTACTTCTAGTTCATTCTAGTTTTTTTGTATTAAAAAGTTTAAGATTTTTAAAATATATAAATGCATAGTTTTTGTTTCTAAAAGATATGCAAGTTGAAACATACATTGTGTAGTTCAACCTACACATGTTTAGTTATTTAAAACATGTAGGTTGAAAGACACATTATATAGTTCACCTTGAACATGTTTAGTTGTTTACTTTAATCAATCATACATTTTTAAAAAGACAACTTCTTTAGTTTGAAATATTTTAATTTTAGTTCATTAATTTTTTTTTTGATTAAAAATTTAAGATTATTAAAATATATAAATTATGATAGTTTAATCATTGTCTGTAAGAAAATGTAGGTTGAAACACACTATGTAGTTCAACTTTGGACGTGATTAGTTATTCAAACATGTAGGTTGAAACATACATTGTGTAGTTCAAACTATTAATTATTTTTTTTTTTGTTTAAAATATAATATTCTTAAAATATATAAGTGATAATAGTTTAGTTATTATTTATTAAAAAATATAGAGGTTGAAAAACACTCAACTTATAGAAGTTTTGTTTGAGATTGATAAGCTAGATATAAAATATGATTTCTTTTTTATTTATTAGTGAGATGGCATTAGGGAGACATATCCCATAAAATATATAATTCAAAATATTCAAATCCAAAATGACACCTCACATGGAGGGCCAAAGTCTAATATTTATTTAGACATTATATTAAGTTCTTACACACAAATTCCTTTTTTCCCTATATTAAAGCTACTACATGTTTTTAACTCTTACTTTAAACACAACACATCACTAGTTGAAGTTTTAGCTTCCACCGTAGAACTTGGTTCCAAGGTGAAAGACCAATCCATGTAGTCAACACTAGAAACCCTTGCAACACTTTTGAGAAATTCCAGACCCTAATGAGCCCTATGTTAGTGATCTACAAATTTTTACCCCACAATCTCAACTGGAAATGGTGCCCACATGCCATTATAGTTAATATGAACATCAAGACAAACCCCCTAAGCACACTAAAATTTGAGCCCCATAATTGCCCCATCCAACAAAAACTTTAAATCCACTTACCATTTGGGCCTAACCAACACTTTCACAAGCTGCTTGAAAGTGTGTTTGGATTCACCTAGATTGAGCATAACCACCACAAATTAATATGAAATATCATAATTAACATGATATTTATTCACAAAATTCATGAATATGGTCCCCAACACCATTTTTTATCACTTGCAACACCACTAGTGAAGAATATTTAAAGATATTCTTGTCACGACTTCAAAATAATACCATTGAAGGAAACTTGCCTCTTCTTTTCTTGCACACATTATTTCCTTCATAGATGATATACAAAAAATATCTTCATTTACCCCTTTAAAACTCCTCCCATTCTAATTTCCACAAGCATGCTTTGGCATGATTAAAGGTTGCATACCAATTCAAACTTCACACACACTAAACCAATTTGAAGGCACAAATCCACGCAGTAAAAAAAAATACAAGATCATTCAAAGAGAATGAATCATATTTCTATCACCTTCGCATGGGATGGCAGTCAACCAACACCTATCTATCCTCCTTGTCAATCGCCACGTTGGCCAAATAGTTAGCTTCTTTTTTTGCCTCTCGGTACACATGACACAATTTAAAATCATCAAAATATTTTAACAATTTCAAGTAACTATGTAGACAATTATTTAGTATCCAATATAAAAAAATCCCCTTTTGAAATGTATTTATCATTAGAAGGGAATCCCCCTCTACTATTATTTTCTTAAATTCTAACTTATTCCTTCTCGAAGACCATAATACATAGCTTGTAGCTCCGCTTTGTTGTTGTTTCCCACAGGGATTTTGAAACAAAATTTTCCAATCTCCTCACCTTTATGATATCTGAACATGCATCCAACACCTGACTACCTCAAGTTACCTCTAGGAGCCCCATAAAAGTTCATCTTTATCCAACCATCTTCTAGAGGAAACCATACTACATAAATAGTCTTCCATTAATTCGAGGATCGATCCTGGGAGACCCATGGACAAGGGGATGACTAGACAATTCCAAAATTTCCTTATCTCACCATCTTGGAATTGATAAAGAAGTTATGTTTCAAATATTGGTTCCTCTTTACAAAGGAAACAACATTGTGGACTGATAAAACCAAGCACCCTAAGTCTATCCTCCATAAGAATCCTATTTTAGAGAGCAAACCATGCAAAAGCACTGACCTTCAACAAGCATGATTTATGCCAACATAGATGAATTGACCAGTCATATTTCCTCACCACTCTAGCCTTGATTGCTTATTCAAATTTCACATTAAAAGATATGCTCTTTAATCCACACTATTTAATCTCATCCAATTCCTCGTAGATAAAAACTTTCCTGCCTTTTATAATTTATGCCAAAATAGAGACTTGATCATGTAGAATATCCATACCCTGTATAGATTTCCAAATCCACTTGACAAATCAATTTTTATAACAAGGAGAAAGGTAGTCTCCCACATTAATGCCCCACTACACCTTCAACACATCCCACATGACTTGAAGATCAAGTCTACCAACCAAAGTAGGGGCCCTATTCCAAGAGTCTTCTAGAATGAGGTGTTTTTTCTGACCTTTGATTTCCCACAAGCAATGTTCCACAATGAGATCTGTACATTCAACCAAGAAATTCTAAATAGAAGAACCTCTTGGAGGATTCACAATGGTCATAATTCTTCTTAGGTATGAGATATCTAAATATTTATTTTGTAAGATTCTTACCCATTTCATTTTAGAATTGATAAATAAGTTCCAAACCAACTTTGCACCCAAAGCACGATTCAAAAGGGACCATTTTCTCAATCCTACATCCTTGCCTCTTTAAGGGTACAAATATTTTCCCAAGCCACTAAAGGGAATTTCTTACAATCTATAGTGCCCTTCCAAAAATGTTTCTTATCTTTTTATTCAAAGACTCACTAATTTTCTTAGGTATCTTTAGACAATACATAAATAAATGGGGATGGCTGGAATGACAAATTTCAATATTAAAATCTTCCTAGATGAAGAAAACCATTTCCCTTTCCAAGACTCCATATTATTCACACAACTGGAATTAAAGGCTCCAATAATTTAGACTTCCAGGCACCAACAAAGAGGGGCATCCCTAGGTACTTACTAGAGAGTTGACTTACTTTAATATCTTTTTGCTTCCCAAGATCAGTATTAAAGAATAAAACATTTGACGTTTACTAATTAACCTACTAACCTAAGGCCTAATAGTAGATGTCTAAGGTCTTTTTTATTGTTTTGGTCTCTTTTTGGTTGGAAACCCCAAATAATAATGTATCATCCATAAAATAATGATGGATAACCTTTTAACATTTGGAGCAACTTTGATTCCTTTTCAATCCCCTATTATGTCTGCATCTTGAATGAACTATCCCAAAGCTTTTTTCATGATAATAAAGATGAAGGAGGAGATGATGTTTCCTTGTCTAAGGCCCCTGGAAGAAGAACAAAAACCTTCCACACTTCCGTTAACTAGTACCAAAAATCTAGGAGTTGAGATGCGACTTTGAATGCTATTACACCACTCTTTACAAAAACCCATCTTTAATCTACCTCAACGATGAATTTTCTACTCACTTAACCATAATCCTTTCTAATATCAAGTTTTAAAATCATGTTTATGTTTTAGATTTTCTTACTACATGTATCGCTTCATGCACAACAACAATACCTTCAATAATAGACTTGCCATAAGTAAAACCACTTTGTTCTTCAAAGATTATGTCTGGAAAAAGCTTTTTCAATTTGTTTGTCATTGTATTAGGCATTATTTTATATACTATGTTGCAAAGTGAGATAGGTCTATAATCATCTATTGAATCCACTTGTTCCTTCTTAGGGATGAGAGCAATAAAAGAAATATTCAAATCTCTAAGAAGGGTTAATTTCTTCTTGGAATCTTCAACTCCTTGAAAAATATCATTCCCCAAAATGCTCCAAAATATTTCAAAGAAATAAGTAAAAAATCCATCAAGCCTCGAGGCCTTGTCCCCATTTAACTTAAACATTACAACCTTCACCTCCGCCTTTGAAAAAGAAGTATTCAACATTGGATTATGTTATGATCTAATGAGATAGGGAATTTTACTTAACACTTCTTATCTTTAAAAATATTTTATAATTTCTTGGTCTAAAATAATTCTTATTTAGGCTTTCATAAAATCACACGACAATATGTAACTAGGATTAAAAAAAAGCATCCATGAATAATCTAATTTAATGTTGCAAAGCTTATTTCTTCTAGTTCCTTCTTCTCCATAGCCTCTTGTCTTATGCGTTCATTGGTATTTATTTTTCCTTACATGAATTCATAGAGAAACAACATAAGAACTTGGTTGCCATAATTTCCAATAGGAGCATGTTGTTTCATCACAATATTTCTATCATATTGAAATATCACAATAAATAGGTGACTAAATGAACTATTTAATAAAAAACATTGACATTCCATTAGCACTAACTTCAATCCCTCTTGTTACTTAACACAACTTTTCTATTAGCTTGTTGTAACCTTTTCAATATATTAAAAATATTGAAGACTCACTACAAATTAAAAAATATTAAACAATACAGATAATCATATTTCCATGTATATTAACTAATAATAAAACATGACCATAATAAAATTTTGTAAAAAAATAACCATTTTAAATGCTATTACTAATTAATTTCTATCCAAAATAAACAATTTTAATATTTGGAGTTCAATAACAACTATATGTAATTTTTATGCCTTTTTCATTTATTCCAATGGAGTGACAATTCTATATTGAATTAATGCAAGGGGCCATCTAGGTAAGAGAAGAAGTCTAATTATAATAGAGATTAGATTTTGGAGACTTACAACATACTCTAAACTCATTTCCAATAAGTGTAACCTTGGTTGTAAACTTGGAAAAACTCTCATCTAAGTATTCAACAAACTAATAGAAAAGTTGTGTTAAGTAGTAGGAGGGATTGAAGTCAATGCTAATGGAATGCCAAAGTTTTTACTCACATCAAATTAATTTTTAGCAACATTACTCAAAGTGGCTTTCCAGTGGAATGGACAACTAGTGTGGTCATTCCTTTACACAAAAGTGGGGATATCAATAATCCCTCTAACTACCGTACTATCATGGTCAATCCTCTTCTTGAATTTTTTTTTGGGAGCATGTTAGAACACAAAATTGGTAGTTGGACTAACAAAGAAGGAAAAAGAGAAAAAGGGCAAGCTAGCTTTAGGCCAAGGCACTCTACCATAGATCATTGCATCACACTTAGACACTTCATTGAAAAAGTTTGGGACACTCAAGGGGAAGAAGCTTTTTGTTGCTTCGTGGATTTTAAAAAAGCCTTACATTGTGCCTAGGGACAAACTTTGGAATAGAATGGAGGAACTTGGGATTCCTAATGAATTTAGAGCAGTGGTGCATAAACTGTATGAGCATGTTAGAATTAAAATCAGAACCAAAGATGGTATGTTTGAGTGCTTTGGTAGTGACATTGGAGTCAAACACTAGTGTCCCCTATCTCCCACTTTGTTTGGGCTGTATATTGATAAACTTGAAGATTGGTTAAACACAAATGTTGGGGAGGGTATTCAATTTGCTAGTTATGTTGTGTGGATGACATTATTCTAATTGTTAAAACTGCCCTTGGTTTAAGAGAACATTTAAAGGATCTTGAGCTCTTTTTCCAAGAGGTTGGGATGCAAGTGAACACCAGTAAAACCAAAGTTATGATTTTCTCTTTAAAAAGGAAGAAACAACTAATTAATTTTATTTTTGAGGGGAGCTCTTTAGAGGTGGTGGAAGAATACTAGTGCTTGGGTATTGATTTTCATAATAGGCTAAGTTGGGAGACATGTAGAATGAAAAGGATTCAAGGTGGTTGGAGAGCTTCTTACTTGATGCAGAACATGTGTAGGATAACAAAGTTATGGGATTGGAAGACCAAGGAAACTCTTTTTGGGTTGTTGGTTACGTCAATTGTCTTCTATGGTTGTGAAGTTTGGGGAAGTAACATGTCAAGCCACAAGTGGAGGTAGGTTGAAAGAATTCAAAAACACTTAATCACTACTAGTATCTAAGTCAAGTTTTCGGTTCCCTATGAGATTCTTTTGGCTGGAGCTAGGATGTTTCCGATGAAGGCATCAATGGTGATTTGTTTAATAAGTTATTTTAAAAAAGTTAAAAACATGGATAGGCAACACTGAGCCAAAATGGTTGTTGAGGAGGAGCTAAACCATAGGAAGAAGACTTGGATGAAACAAAATAGCAAGTGGTTGAAAAAATGGGAAATTAAGTTACATGAATGTCCTAATACTAATGGTGAGATAAAAAATTTTGTGTTCAAAAAGTTTAGAGTTGCTATGTGGGCAGAGCAGCTTGGTCGCAAAAAGGTGCATTATATCAAAGAGTTCAACCCCATGTGAGAGCATGATGAAAATGACTACCTAAGGGTCACAATTAAAGGTAAGGCTAGGCTTTTGGTTGCGTAGCTAAGGATTGGGTCTCATCATCTTAGATATGAGACAAGTAGGTGGACTGTCCCCAAGGAAGATTGGGAGCAAAGAACTTGTATTTTCTACAGCAAAGGGTTGGTTGAGACCGAATGTCATTTCATCATTGAGTGTGTGGTTTATGAAGATATTCGTATCCATTATGAGAGCAACTTGAAGGTGGATAATCTAAATGAGCTCTTTAAGGAGGCAAGACTTCTCAAGATGGCTAGCTTCTTGATCAAAATTCATAATAAGAGAGTTGACATTGAAAAGAACCTGAAAATGGTTAAAGCTTTGACTTTGGGTCCCATAAGCTGATAGTCTCGTGAACATTATTAAAAATCATTCATTCATTCATTCTACTTAACCAACAATTTTTCGTAAGATTATATTTATTGTTTGTACTTTTCTTATAAGCACGTAGTAAAGATTTACATTTGTTAAAAAAAGAAAAGAAAAAAGATTTACATTTGTTTGGACTTTTCTTACATTAATTTTACCATTCCAACCCATGATAAAACATATACAAACTTCGAACAAATATTAAGGTCAATTCAAATAACCTCCTCCATTGCAGTTGGCGGCGAGTCGGTGACCTAAAAAAAAGCAGGCCTCTCTCTAATCTTTTTGACAATACAAAATCATCATATTTAACTTTTGCATAAGCACTTCGGCATGCCGAAGGAACCCAGAGAGGAGTCCTTTGGCAGTACTGAAAAAGATCAAATTCCCTTTGCATAGCAATTAGACATTCATTCATCTGTTTTCCACCAATTTTCAATTTCTAATTTGGGCTCTTCTTTCATAACAATTCCTCAATTAAGCCCGTCTTGTTGGCTGGCTTAGATCCAAAACATGCATCAAACCTGATCAGCAATGGAGGGCACAATCTGGGCCAATCTGTTACTTTCGGTACAATTAACAACCAGCGGAAGACCTATATTTCAGGCAGGTGAGGTTGAGTGTTCAATCCTCGATGCAGTCGATTTGGAAATAGAAGACAACCAAGCATACCCAGCACTAAAATCAGGCCTATTAATGCTAACAACCCACAGGCTCATATGGATGGACGAAAACTCCAGAATTGCAGGTTCAATTCCCCTGCCTTCCATAGCCCAGGTATTCCCTCCCAAGAAATCGCTGAAAAACATGTTCTCAAAACCCAGGTTGAGGCTCCTCATATGGGTGTCATCTGACGGAAGGATTTCATCTGCGGGTCCCTCGAAGGCTGCAAGGTCTGTTGGGATCATATTAGTTTTGAGGGGGCAAGTGGTTCCTGATGCATTTGTGGGGAGGTTATGGGAGATTCTGAGGTCTAGTGCATGGGAGAAGGATAGAAACTTGGTGGAAAATGTGGAGAAGCAGGTGGGTGGTGTGGTGGAGGGTGATGGGGGCCCAACCAAAATGAGGGCGTCCATGGCTGGAGTCAGTGGTATTCTTAGGAAGGAGCAGGAGCAGTGGGAGGAGACTGATAAGAGCCTGCACGAGGCATTTCAAGACTTGAATGCACTCATGGTAAGTACCCATATCCTTTTCTGTTTTGTTTTATCTCAATTATTTATAGTACCTGTCAATTGGCTTGGTCCTGAGGTTGAAACTGGGAGATCCAAAATTTGAATTATGTGTAAGGTAGATGGAAAGAAAAAGTTCCCTTGAGGAATCTTACATTTGTGATTGGCGTCTGGCAGGCCCATGTCGTAGAAATCTATGTTAACCTTCATAGGTAAATTATAAAATTCATCATGGATACACCAACAGCAAATACTTTTAGACCTAGAATCCATGTTGTAGGGCCTCCTAGTCAACTTGATTCATCCTCAAATTTGTGCCTAGCTTTGTCTAGTTTTGACCCTCTTTAAAGTAACTGTTTTGGCATGACAGATAGATACATAGTTTACATTAAAATCCACAAGATCAAAGCAGTCTATGGGACCATATTAATACATACCACTTGTAGAATGCCCTGTGTATCTTGAATATGGGGTCATCATGATGGAAAACACCATATCCTGATACTAAATGACCTGCTACACTGCTTGCTTTTTTTTAAAAAATATTATTCAATGCTAATTTTTGGCATCAACTGGACAGAGCATTTAATATTCCGAGTCATTTGTGTGGAGAACCACAGCTGAAACTTGAAACATAGTTATCCATGCTGTCCGGAGGACAGAGGCTGTAAAAGACATTTCATCTTTCCATCAGATATTTCAAAATGATCCAAGAGAAGCTATAACAGCATCTGACAGAGGTCAACCCCATAAATCAGAGCTGAATAAAATAACAAACTATTTATTTCTAGATAAGCAATCTGTACACCAAAAAGATATTTACAAAAGAGCTGTCTATTTTTTTTGGCTAGTTCAATTGAAAGAATCAATTGGTGCCCTTATCCATCCAAAAAGAAACAGAAATACATACAAACGTTTAGAAGCAGGTCTCGGACTACAGAAGAGGCCTAACTATCTCTGACAGAAATGAGCAACTCATTGCAACGATTCAGAAAGCCAGAGAGCACAGGTTTAACTAACCCCAAGGCCATGAAAGAAATGCCAAGTAGATCATCCTTGAGCTTGGAGCTTGCTTCTACCTCGTAGAGATAGAAGTGCTCCCATTCTCCACTGGGAACCATCATCAACTGAATTTAGAGCTTCAATAAACAATCTTTCAGCTTCAGTTTTTATTCTCGGCATCTATCTATGGTCTCACAATTTGGTCTGATCTTCTTAGTTTCTGCTTGAGAAATGGTTAGATTTCTGAGGAAGCAAGCTGAAATTCCTTCTTCTCCAGAGTCTCTTTCTCCAGCAGTTCATCTGGAACTTGCAACTCCTCTCCATTGTCCCTTATCAAAGGATTGGATTTTTTTTTTATGTGAATGTGAGAATGGGACAGCCTGATCAGAACACTCACTCTTGGAGGATTTCCTACCTTGATGGCTGAGTTCTGTCTTCCTTAGAACTGCTTGAAGTGAGGTGAACAACAGGAGGAGACTTCTGGTTTTTCCTCACACAATCTGCAGAAGGATGGCCACCTTTTGGGATCTATTTTTGCAAGCAAAGAGTGGAAGAGCCCAATTGGGATTTAGAAGGGCACTCTGCCAACTTGTGTCTTAAAAGGTTGCACTGAAAACATCTGAAAGGCAGCCCTTCAAAGTTGTTGTAACTAAGAGCCATGAGAAGACAAGATCTTGATAAAGTGATAAATAGGTTTTGACAAATCCATAATAACACAAACTCTCATGAATCTCTGCTCAGAAGCAACTGAGTCCTTATCAATTCTGATAAACCCTCCCATTTTTTCCATCAATCGCTGAATGAGTGCTAGTGATCTCATAACCAGCAGGAGATTATATTATCTGTTCCATAAAGGAATTCTTGTGAAAGGTGCTGTTGTATGATTGAAAAAAGGTTTCCTCTGGCAATTGAAAACTCTGTGCCTTTCAAAGAACCATGGCCCATTGTTTCAAGAATCCAAACAAAGTCCTGGTCCTTGGCAGTTTGAAATTGCACACAAAAAAACTCTTTCCAACAAAGAGAGAGAAGGAACAACAATCTTGTGCCAGCCCAAATTAGTCATTGAAGTATATCTTGAGAAGAAGGCCTCTTCCCCATAAATCCTGCAAATCCGGGATTTCCTTCCACTAGCCTTTATTGAAAATTAAATACAATCCTGCTAAAGAAAGAAGCTCGGGCGCAACATCAGAAGAAATAAGTGGGACATCCCCTAAAAAGAGGGGAACTAAATCATCTAGACTCCTTGCATTCGGTAGGAAACCCTAAGCAGATCAGGATCAGGGGCAGCACCCTTATTATGTGTCTCTTAATTGTTTGAACCTTGGCAAATTGATTGAGAGTCTCATCTACTTGACTTATACCAGGCCATATATCAGCTATTTTGTTAGTTATCATTTTATGTTTATGCAGAAACCTAAGGTTGTTCATTGGAAAGCAGCAAAGTGTGTTTTGAGATACATCTGTGGTACAATGGCAAATGGGCTGGAATACAAGCGGAATGTAGAATTTTCTTTGTGTGGTTACACAGATGCGGACTATGTCAGTGGATGGAAGTCTACTTCAAGCTCCATTTTCCTTTTGGGATCTAGTTCGATATCTTGGGGAGCAAAAGACTAACCATTGTTGCTCACTCTTCCATAGAGGTAGAATATCGGCTTGCAGGTGGAGCTGTCTATGAGTCGATATGGTTATGTCACATTTTGATAGTTATGGGTGTTCCTGAGACAGGTCCTACCACTTTGTTTTGCGACAATCAGAGTGTGCTGAAGCTTGTTCACAATTTTGTTTTTCATGAGCATACCAAGCATATTGAGGTTTAGTGTTACTATATCCATGAGCATGTTCAGCAACAAAATATCCATCTCTAGTATTGTTTGACTCAAGAGCAATGTGCTGACATATTTACCAAATCTCTTGTAGTTGTGAAGTTCGAAGCTTTTCGAACTTTCTTGATTTTTTCTCTTGGGCATATGATGTAATAAGAGGGGGATTGTTAGCATTCTATTACATCATAACAATCATAACTATTTCATATAGTTATCGTTAGTCATATATATTGTTTTTGTATTCATCTTGCCAAATCATTCGGGACAATACATTTATAGAGGAAGGAGTCTTCCTGAAATTTATCCAGTACAGTTCTACCTTATTCTAGAATTAGAGAGTTGTTAAAACAACTCGTACCCAAAACAACAATATGAGCTCCGCTGCTCTAACAATAGTTTTCCCAACATTTCCCCCCTTAGTGTGAACATGGTAAAAACTTTCACACTTTCAACTACAGTAAGCCCAACTCTTGTGGCTCATGATCTTGATTCAAATGAAAGGCACCTCTCATCAACCTTTAATGGTTTTCACATAGGTTGTAAACATTTGTCATTGCCTGTTGGGTGAGTCAAGTTAAAATTTGCAGTAACAAATCTGTTTACCGACACTTACACATGCCGGTATGATTGCAAGTAATGATTGCAAGTAAGGCTCATTCAATTAACTATGGCATTCTTGAAGATGATGACGACGATTTAATTTCCTTCAGATTAAATTGGTTTGTAGGATTTGTCAAAAGGCAGTATTCAAACATATGTTATGCTTTTTCTTTATGTAATCTCCCCTTCTGAATTGCCCTAAATCTTGCCCTAGAATCACAAGTTTAATGTAGTTAGGGTTATAACTTACCAATTAAATTCTTTAAGCAAGATAGATCTTGGTTTAGGTCCTCCAATCATGTTAGATAATATTGGAAACATAGTTCATATGATCAAAACATATATAATAAATGCCTTATATTTAAACCATGTAAAAACTATATAAACCACACAATAACCATAATGCATACTGGAAGCTTGATCATAATAGGATTTGGATGAGAAACATGATAAGTCCGCCTGAAGCTATCCATACTAAGCCCAAGAGCGGATATACGATACCTCTTGGCCCCAAGTGGCACACAGTCATCCGACATGGAGTGGCATACTTAGTGGATGAACTTGTACCTGCTTTCCTCATCCATGCTGCCTTATCCATCCCTCTTACAATCAACAACAGATCCTTGTAGAGATTGGGGAGAAGCTACAATCAGAGTCCTGTAGATTCCCCTTTGTAAGCCCAAGGGCAGATACTGACCCCCTTGGCCCCAAGTGGCCAGCTTGGAGTGGCGTACTTAGAAAGAAATCTAGTACCTACTCACCCTACTTGTACTTCCCACACTCCTCCTCATGGTTGCTTGATGAGAATTACAAATGCTAAAGATATCCAGATTTATACAATAATAAATATATCATTATACACAATAATCATGATAGAGCATACCACAATATTTATTACATAAGATTGCTATATTCGCAGCAGCAGATGTAATAACTGCTAAATCTGCCCTTGAGTGCAGATAATTGATTCGGATCCGCTCAATTGCCTTGTTGTTTTGATCTCTTTCGAATATTCTGAAGTTATTGGTTGCCTGAATGTAAATATATTTCTGAAGATGATTCCTTGATATCTCCCAATAATGTTCTTGCTGCAAACAATATTTATTTAATAAATATGTGCTAATCCTTCATATATATTTCTGCTGTATATCCCTCCATGTTGTCCTTTGCAAATGATTTAACTTTCTTTATATATCTCCCATTTCTGAGTGAAATGATGTATCACTTTGAATAGAAATCTCCTATCAAAAGGACATGACTTTTGGTATTATCCTCAAGCGCTGCATCTTCATAAATAAAATTATTTATGATATGTGCTGCCTTTATGCCTTGTCTCCATTTATTAATCTCTGCCTTCCTAATATTAGTCGCTGCTCTAAATGTAATCACTACCTTTCTACTAATATAATTGTTGCTGCCTTTTCATTACCGATCGCTGCCTTATCAAACTTCCTTTTTGTCTTATTTAGTTTTTGTCCTATCCTATTTTGTCTTATATGTTTTTTGTTTTATATGGCTGACTTCTTTTTTTATAAACATAATGGCTGATTCTTTTACTTAACAAGTAAAGGTCCTTTAATAAAATTGCGGCCTTCTAAACCATTTAAATGCTGCAATGGTGTTTGATATCGAAGAATGAAGTGGGACATCACACTTTAGCTTTAGTGTGCCATACATCATTGAAGTTGCTAATTTGTTGTTTCTTCCTTCTTGTTTGCCATATCCTTTAGTTCATAAAGAGTGCTCATTTAGGAAGTATCATCCTTGAAATTATCACCAATTTTGTAATTGTCCTAATTCTTCTTTTATCATTGTAACTTTCTCCAGTGTATGAGATATCTAAGATAAAAAGACACAGAGATAAGATAATATCCATAAATAAACATAAAACTTAGACTAGATATTCTTTAAGGTAGCATTTCTATATTTAAACATGTTGAAAATGGAGGTGCCCAAGTTTTGTTGGTCCTTGAAATCTAATAGGTCATGGAGAGGGCTGAGTTACATGGTTTATTTTTTTACATTTGTTATGCATTAGTTTGTATAAGTCACATCCCTTCAACCACTCGCCAACTACAAAAATCACTCCACCCAACAAAATTAATAAATAATTAATTCACTAACCTAGATGTAATATTTGAACATTCCCCTTTTATTACATCACTCCAAACAAAGGTAGCGACACTGGTAACTGGATTGGGACATGGCAACCCAAATATCATACACCATCAAGCGCACACCTAATCAAACATATCAGTGGATGCCCTTACAATCCAGCAATACTTGTGTATTGAGACACACTCACTAGCCACAATTTCAACACTTTTTTGTGAATCAAGACATGTTGACTATCCACAAGTACGCCACTTTGCATGTGAGTTGAGACATACTACCTATCCACAATGCAAGACTCCTCACGTGATGTAAGAACACTTCGTGCCCTAGTTTTTGAGACTTGTTTTGGTTTTATAATTTTTGTGTTTTGTGAGGGTTTTTCTGCTTTTTTTGAAATTTTTGCAAATAAAAATACAAGCTGGAAATGAAATGAAAGGTGACAACAATAACTAGAGAGATTGCAGCACTTCAAATATCTGATTTTATTGATCACTTGCAAAGATAAACGTTTTACAAGCATACCCGGAAAATAATGGCTGTTATTACATTGCAAGCTGAAAAAAGCACATCAAGAAACCATTTCGATTTTCTTCAAATCTGCAATCTTTTCACCAACAATCTGCTGTGGCTGACTTGTTGAAGCTAGGCGCACCCTTTGATATTTTCTTGAGATTTTTAGGGCTTCGCTTGATCAAAATCACACCCCTTGTGAAGTCCGCCTCTTTGCTGCAACAGCACTGAAAAAAAGCAGATCAAACTCTTTGAAGATTCGTGCTGGAAGTTACAAATGATCTGCCTCAAATTTGCCCTTTGATTTGACCCCAAATCCCCTTCAATTTGCTCTAGAACCCCTTTCCAATACTCAAATTTTTGCACAAATAGAGCTTTTGTGTGAAGGTCTCTCAAATACCAAATTCAGTGGATATTTCACCACCTCAAATGGCTGCAACAATGGAGAGTTAACGTTCTTCAATGGCAAACTGATTCAGAAACCCTTGGCTTCCTCTCTCAGACAAAACTCATCAACACCAATGCTCAATCCCATGCCTTATTTTCTTCTTCAATGAATATTTATAACTCTTCATGAGGGGAGGTTGATTTCCTTAAAAAAAATCAATTAATGATCATTTTATTAAATAAACATTTGCACACCCCCCTTTTATTTAATCAATAATTTCCTTGGGATAGGCGCCCACAACTTAATTAAATAATTAGCCCCCTTTTAATGATAAATTGACTCTCACATTATAAAGTTAAATTATAACTTTATAATATCATTTAATTTATTTGAATATTCCTTTGAGCCAATTAAACTTTAATAACTCTTTTAATATTCATTATTTTGCCATACTGTCTGAACCTGGAGCCAACTCTGCAGTTATCCATACAACCAACCGCCTTACTAAAAGTAGTAAGGGTCCCTCTCATCCGTCTCCTGACTTACTATAAATAGTAAGTATAGCACTGGAGCCCCTGTGAACGCCAAACGAAAGCCAAAACTGCTAGTTTCTGAACACCGGAGATGATACAATCCTCAAAAGACCCCCTAACCATCCTCATTAGCTTACAAGGGTTAGAATTATAGGCTAATCTCCCCTAACAATTGATGGCAGCTAGAAGGGGACATTACATGTGACATGAGACATACTTACATCCATAATGCAGCACTCCATCTGTGAATGGAGACATACTCTGCATCCACAACAACACACCGCCTACAAATTGAGACATACTTTGCATTTACAGGTACAAAGCCAGGGAACATATTACCATTTCCTTCCTTGCTAACTCTAGATGGGAATGTGCCTCCATCCTCTTGGCACGTTCTCTAACCTTCTTTTCGATCTTCCCTAGATCTTAGTCTTTAAATGTAGCATTCAAATGCACCGAGAGATCCAAAAGCGCAAGCATGAGGTGACAGGAGAAAATTTCTCATTTTGAAGGTGTTGGTTTCAATTGAAAATGCACCTTTTTATAATGACACTCAAAAGTCACAAAGAAGATTTCAGAATAAAAAAAACAGTATTTCCAGTGGTTTTGAAACATCCAAAAATCTACATATCAACTGGTCACATTACTACCTTAAGATAAAATTGTAAATTTGTGAAATATTGATTTTCAGATACGTGCCTCAAAAATGAGAGAAAAACATGATCTTACAAATTCTTATAATATCCTACATTAAAGGTTTTACCACTTATTTCTCCCAATACCTTGTGCCGAGGAAAAATATCGCCCTTAAACATTATTAATATCCATTGTAAACACTTCTCCTTTATTAATTACTTATGTCTCCCACAAAATTAACTCTCTAGAATATCCTTTAGGATAAGATAAAAATTACATAGAACTTTTGAATACAAATCCCGAAATTTGTCTTCCCTTTCATAAGTCTACACTCTTTAAGTTTTTTGATTTGTAAGTCCCACTTCCTTTTCAATCATGCACTAATTCAGAGTATTCTGTCATTTACTTCAAAAACTATTCAAACTCAATTGGACAAGGTAAAACTAATGAAGATTCGCATACCAAAAAAAACTTGTTAAACATGTGTATGGGCAGTTTGAAACCAATTGAAAAAAAGCTTACTAACCACTCAGAATTTTGACCATGCCAACTTCAGTGAATATGACTTGCAGAGATCATTCATGGACATAATAAACAACTCTTATTCCAATGGCAATAGTGTACCAACTTCATCCTGCAACAAAACCTGTGGTAATAAATCACTCACATATAAAATCATCATCAAATCAACAGCTTACTTGTACCATCCACTGCCAATAAATGCCTATTGACTGCATACAAGTGCTGCTAACTGTTTGCCAATCTGATCACTGAAGTACCTTAAAAAAACAAAAATGACATCCTTCAAATAATGTATGTTTCTCCCAGATTATAGTTATACTTGCCAAGCAAATTAGCTTTTCCCTTAAATCAAATGATACCATAGGCTTTCAGCAAATGTTTAATGTTATCCTTCTTTTAAATATCATAAGACTGTCATATTTGATGAAATAACAAAATAAGACAACTTTTCATGGAATGTAATGAATACAGCTTACCAAAGGCATGGTAATCCCTATGAAGCACTAACAATGTTTTACTGACCATGTGGTGTCGTACAGAGGCATTGCAATGTCCCCAATTATATTTTCATACTTTTCTGTTTTTTTTCCTTATTTTCTGGATATTTTAAACAAAAGCAAACTGGAAACTAGGGTGATGCTGGTACAAACAGAAAATCCCTTGTGCCAATGGATAGCCAACATGAGCAAAAAATCAGAATGTATTCTGCAAGTAAATTTATGGCATGAATACACAGCTGTATATAAACCCTTCAGATTGGAATTATTTGATGATAGTAAATGTAATGCTGATTGGCAGAGCTGTGCAAGTAATTTCAGAATTTACAATGCAAAACCACTCACATTAGATACATCAGAAAATGTAGCAGTTAATGTGGTTGATACAGCCCTTATTGCCTCTGTGGGATAAGGCGACACCTCCCAAGGATAGTATTCAAGGAAATAAAGTTGAAACCAGCAATAAATAAGCCAGTAGACCCTGTATAGACTCACTGCAGCAATTAATGATGGCGTTAACTCGCGAGTAACTCAGGAAGGAAAAAAAGTGGCGAGTACTTGCCGATTTTGCCAACCGTGATAATAATATTGTTAAGTTGCCCCAAAAATTACAAATTTCTGGGTCCAATTTAAATAATATTATTAATTATTTTAGTTTGAAAAAGGGGACATGACAGGCATGTGGTGCTATTCTTATTGATATTGGCCTTGAATGTGAGAACATTGAGTGCATTGATCCTCCATTTATGGACTTCACTCCTTAACTCTTGCAACATCTTCTCCTGGATTTGAATCATAGCTTGCTCTGATATTATAGTAAAATGGTGAGCAGAAAATTGCAGGATCTTACATTATGAATGACAAAATAATTAAAGATATATAAGGCAGGAATTGATTTGAATTGGAATTACTTTCATTTTGCATTGGTTATGTAAGCCACTTCTTGCCAACCATCCAACAACTACCCATCAACTATAAAAACTACTCCACTCGACAATATTAATAAAACATCTATTCACTAACCTAGATGTGATATTCTAACATGCTGAAATTTCTTAGCATATTATTAAGGGAAGGACATGAAAGGGGAAAGGTTATTCATCCTTAGCTTCCTTGATGTCACATAATTGACAAATTTGATTACCCAAGGTGTTTTTGGGTTAATGACTCATTTTACTATGGAGGTTGTGAACATTAGTCCTTAATTTTAGCAATATTTAGTTTGGTTTTTAAATTGATAATATTGGAAAAATAATTTTGATTGGAAAAACTAGGGTTTATACAATCTTTGTAGTATTTAATTGTTAAAAAGTTCATTGTGGCTCCAAGTTTTATCTAAAAAATTTATTGGCATTTTAAGATTTGATTTATATTATTGATTAGGTTGTCATCTTCTATAGTCTAGTATTTAAGCCAGGCTATCTCATGATCAAAAGAAACTCTAATAAAGTAGAAAATGTGCCTATAATTTTAGTATTTAAGAACATCTACTCACTATTGTTGAAGATTATAGGTCAATTGTACTCCATCAGATGTCTAATCTTCTTAATAAAGGTGGAATCTGAGGGGGGAACAGTAGCTTAAACAGCCAATTAAATAGCATAAAACTTCAGCTCCCAACCTATCTTTATTTATCATTGAAATCTGTTGGGTAGATTGTTATGTTTATTAAAAGTGAACTAGATTTCAACTACACATTTTACTTTATCCATGTAGATTTCAATTATATTTCGATAGATGTAGATTATAGACTAGATTTCAATTGCACATTTTCATTTTGAAAATTGTAGAAAAATAAAAATAAATTTTAAGTAAAAATAAAGTAAATAATGTTTAAAATAAACATGTAAAATAAAATAGTCCATGTGTACATGTAATAGTCTTAAAAATAATTATTAATATTTAATATCCATTTAGAGTAATAAAATAGCTCTTGAAGTAAAAGTGAAAGTAAACTAGCATAGATATCTTAAATACATTTATCTAAAAGATGCTGAGAGATATCAATCTTGAGGTGCCTATATTGAATTTACGACATAGGTTTAGATGCATGCTTTGAGACTGATATGTCTTGGCATGTTATAAATAGATGTATTTAAGTTATCCATGCTAGTTATTGACAGAGATATGCGCTTATATTGCACATTGGTTTAGCTATTGGCTATCTGAAGATTTGACAAATGAAAAACCTATATGTCTTATATCATGTACACTTGATTTGTTGTTTGACAGCCCTTTTAAAGCCTTGAAAATTTGTGTTTACAACATTGTTATTGAATTGAAAATTGGGGGCTCTGCCTTATGTGGCAGTCTGATGATAGAAATGTTTGGATTAAGAGTAAGATACAACTGACTGTAAGGGAATTCATTAGATCATGCATTCAGTCATTTTATATTTTTGATCCTCTCATCTCCTGTTCGTAGATTGCTGGAAAAGATTGTCTCCCCAAACTGTTTAGTTTAGTTTGTATAGTGAAAATGGAAACAAAAAGAAAAAATTGGATAGAAAAAAGGTAGTTGCCATTGCACCTTTTGGAATTTGTTCCTGCCTCTTGTTTTGTTAAAGAAATATAAAAAGTCAAAAACTTAATTTAAAAGTTATGGCCAAGGTTTGATGTGTTTATAGACCTAAAACAACTCTTTTAAAAGGATAGTGTTTGTTGCTTGCTTATTTATTTTTGACCATATGATGGGGCAGTTGTATTTAATTGATTTGTTTGTGTTCTGAAGTTTATACTTTAATTCTTTGTTTCAACGTAAATGGATAAATATATTCTTTGAGCAAATACTGTGAACTCATTTTGTCATTTTGTTCCTACTATGGTAATTTTCTAAATGTGTCCTAAATATTGTGGTTGTGGTTACCTGTGCTAATCTGCAGAGTAAAGCCAAAGATATGGTGATGCTTGCAGAAAAGATGCGGACAAAACTGTTAGCAGGATCAACTGGGCAGTCCAGTGCAGGTAATGATGATGAGATGGGGACCAAACAAGAGATTCAAGATTGGCTTCTCAGTGTCGGCATTGCATCTCCAGTCACAAAAGAGACTTCTGGTGCTCTTTACCATCAGCAGCTGTCCCGTCAGGTGCCTCTCTTAGAGCTGTGCTAGCCGGCATACAACAATAGTTTGCAAAGGTGTGACTGAGCATCTGTCATAGTATTTTTGTAGGGTACTTCATTCCAGAAGGTTCTAAAATTCTGTTTCTTTGAGATCGGTCTCCAATTAGATGCACAAAATGTGTTATTTTCTTTCTGTTTTGACTGAGAAATTAATTGATTAGGTTTTAAGTTTGTGATTCTCTGCGATTGCTGGTACCCTAAGTTGCCAATTCGGGCATGCTGGTATGTCCAACTTTTTTCCCTGGGTTTGGTATGGCTGGGTACAGCCATGTACACACACACACATAATATATAAATACTAAAAAATAAAAATAATGTATAATTTTATAAATAATAAATATATGTAATAGGTTAGTTAATACAAAAAAATAATAAAGTGTCCAAAGCAGTATTAAAAGGGTTGTGTGAAAAAGAAGAACCATTTTAAAATTTTTCCTGTACATTGAAGGTTGTGTGAAGCATACAAAATCTGTCCCATTTTTGGAGCCTCATATATTGCAGTCAGTAATAATCTTGTCACATTTGCATTTGCCAGTTACAAAATAACTCCATATCATTCGCTGCTGTGGGCGAGTGTCATGAAGGGCACAAACACAGATTTACATTTGTGAGTGGCAGTTTTGATTGCTTTCAGGGCACACAGCAGACACGAAAAACACAGGTTAGGGTCAGGGAATGGTCCTGCCGCCCTGGTACCTTGTGTATACATATTGAGGGATGAAAGAACTTACAAGATTCTTCTAACATTGTCAAACATTTTTTTGCAAAGATTTAGTTCCCCTTAGTGTTCCAGTATTTCAAAATTGTACAGCTCCAATGTTGCAGTGCTGAACAAGTTGAATAATAATGTGTCTCATAAGATGCACAATTGAAGGTTTCTGGAACACAAGGGAAAACCATGAGTTACTGTTTCAAGGTTTGCAAATTGCGTCATGAAATCAATGCCTTAACAAATCCTGTAGGAAACCATTTCTGATGGCTCTTTAAATTGTGAAGGACAGAAACATGAATGAAAGATTTGCAGGTCCAGGAAAGCATGAGCAGAACACCAGTCAATCTTTGGACGTGGTTAATCTTTTGAGCTAAGACTCCTTTCATTTATAATTGTTGTCCTCTTCTCTAGGTTTTGGTTCATAGTTCGATTTTTTTTTGGTATTCATGATAATATACAAGATGTGTCTATAAGACCATAGTACAATCAGCGTTTAGATTACAAAAACTGCTCATATAGATCAGCAAGCTTTCCATGAGCATATGTATCCCTTTTCTATTTACTGCCACGCAGGGCAGTTATTTACAGTCTTTTATCATGATATTCAATGCCTCAAAATTTTGAATTGTTGTAATGTTAATAGCTTCAGTCCATCTTAACTTTTGCCTTGTCCTTGGTGGGGCCTTTGCTGGTCTCAGGTCTTTCCTTTACAAACTTCCCCAGATCTGGCTTGAATAAAATCCACTGGTTATCATATATGAGCTCCTCCTCCATAACTTTGGTTTTGCCTTTCTTTATAAGCTCTTGAAATTTGTCCTTGCTCATCTCCAGTGTACTGGTTACCTGCATGAAGACATTGTAGATAGTGAGTCTTTGTAGAAACCCCAGTTTCCCGATTTCTCTGTATCCGATGTTGTTTTGTTTGTTTTTCTGAATGTTTGAGTTTTCTGATGTTTTTTCTAGGGTTTAAGCATAAAATGCAAGATGGCGATTTTTGCATGGAATTGGAAATAAATTCAAATTAAAATAATTCTATTCTGATAACAATGAAATCAATAGCCAGAATGGACGCCAATCTAATATAAATCTTTTGGAACAGTTACAATGTAATTCTGACAACATGCGAAGAAAAGGCAATGATTTAATGTAACCTGATTTTTCTGATACAGCAATAAATGAACAGCTAAAAGGTACGGCTGCAATGATTGATTGTTTTCTCCTCCAGTCTGTTGTTCTCAAATCCCTCCAGCAACCCTAGCGCTTCCAGATGATGAAGAAAAGTGGTCTGAAGATAGGCGTTTCTCACCGGAAAAGGAAACACGTCTTTCTCTGCTGGTACGACCTGTCAGAACAGTACGGCCTGCAGCAGTAATTAATGCAGATGGTACGGCTTCCCTCTGAAACCCCAGAACCTCAGTAAAGATAGGCGCTTTGATGCTTTGATGTCTTATGAATGATTCCTCAGCAAATCCTCTGAATAAATTTTATAAATCAAACTTCCAGAATAAGTACGGCTCTTGCTGAAGAGGTACGGCTGTCAGCAGCATTTAATGACTTGTACGACCCCTTTGAAAACTCTCCAGATCTCCAAATATGGACGCCTAGATGAATAGGAGGTCTTCTGTATAAAATAGATGTTGAAGCTCTGTGGATAAATAAACCTCTGATGCTCTGTAATTCCTCCTGGATGAAGAAATTTCTCAACTGGCAATAAATCAGATGTTATTTCACATCCTCTGAACTGCTTCGATGGAGATGGCTCGTTCTCCAACGAATATCGAACTCAAACCCTAAGGTCTCCGTTCTCTGGCAAAGACTGGCAAATTTTCAATTCACAAAATGTCATAATGGCACAAATCCCAAGGCAAAACCCATTTATCACTGAAAAGTGCGATTTCCCTAAAGATAGGGATTTAATAAAATATTCAACTTTTAATCTTTTAATTTCTCAATAGTCACAGCCAAATATTTTAAAAATAAATTATAATCATTAACTGGCCCCTTCTGATGATGGCGCACCCCTCAAGGAGAATCACTTAAGTTATAATTTAAAATTATAACTTTATATTATAATCATTAAATAATTAATATTTAATTAATGCAATTAAATATTAATATTTCCTTCGTTACTCATCCGATGACTGATCCGTCTGAAGCTGACGAACACTGAAGTGATTCTGAATGCAGCCGAAGCCATACTGCTAAAAATAGCAGGGGTCCCACGCTGACTGCCAGGAACTGCTAAAAATAGCAACTCCGCAAGAAACGTCCGAATGAGCCCGAACGAAAGCCAATTGATCAATACTGCCAATCTGACGCTGAGCCAAGCTCCAAAACGACCCTCTAACCACTCTATCAGCCTACGAGGGTCTCCTGATAGGCCAAACTTACGAACTCTGATGCTCGTCAAAAATGGGGACATGACAGTCTTCTATTAGACTCTGTAAGTGCCCTCCTAACATCCTGGTAATTTTCACAAGTTCAGCCAATATAAATTATTCCCATTTCCTATACCAGCAATTTTGCCAGTCAATATTTCCTGTTTCCTTTTACCTGAATTTTCACCATCATCAGTAACATCAGTACAGAAAAGATTCCAGATTTCCTTAGCAAAATAACAGTCAAAGAACAAATGAGAAATGGATTCTGCTTTCTTACAGATTTCACAAATGCTTGTACAGCCTTTAGGTTCAAAATTAGGAAGTTTTTGAAGCAACAACATCCATTTAAAACCTGCCTTTTTCGGTTCAATTACATTATTCTATAGGTTAGTGAAAATATTATTCCAATTTCCTTTACTTAGATTCATTTTCCATTTATTATTAAGTTGGTCAGAGAGATTAAGAGGGGGAGCCACAAACTGATAAATTTCTTTGGTTTTTATCTTTAAAATGTCATTCTTTTCCAGCTACTCATAACTCTCAGCTTTGTCAGGGTTACACTTTTTGGCACTTTCATTTTTTTCTTTCTGGTTTTTGATTCTTTCATAGGTTCTTTTCTGAGTATGGGAAATGTCAAACTCTTCGCAGAGGTTTTCCCAATTCATGAGCTTATTATTTCTTATTATATCTTGGAAGAGGGAGATCCCTTTCTTGTTCCACTCTTTAGCTGAGCAGCCCTGAAGGAGAGCCAGTGGTTTATATTATGAACAGTGTTCCACCATATGGATTTAAGCAAAAGTATATTATCAAGATCCTTCTCCACGGGGTGTTTAGATAGGATTGCTTCCTTGCTAAGTTCCCAGGCTTTCCACAGACTTTTAAAAACATTGGAGCCGGCAGGTACTGTGAAACTGCCAAAGACTAGATCACAGGAGGGTAAGTTCTTCCAGGCCCTAGCACATTTGGGGACTGCATTTCTGATGTTGTTTCTGACCAACACTTTCCACAGCTCATTGCCTTTCAGGTTTTTGCATATCCATTTTACGGCAAGAGCAATGCCCTGAGCCCTTAGATCTTTTAGACCTAGCCCTCCTTTCTGTTTCTCCATGCAGCAAATTTCCCAGTTCACAGCATGCTTCTTCTTCTTTGCTTTTCCATCCGACCACAAAAACTGCCTTATTCTCTTCTGAATGCTTTGGATTTGGTAGCTGTTGAACATACACACAGAGGCATAATAGATATTATAGGAGGAGAGGATTTTCTGACAGACTTGAGCTCTCCCTGCAATGGAGAGATACGGTTTATTCCATGCGTCCAGTTTCCTTTCTATCTTATTTCTTAGCCATTCCCACATTTCTTTCAAGTCGGGATTAACTGCGAAGGGGATCCCTAGATACTTGACAATTTTGTTGGGTCCTCACCACTGAAACCCATGCTCATTAAGCCAGTCTGCTTGCTGTTTATTCCATGATAGTAGGATTGATTTATTTTTGGAGATTCTTGCCCCAATAGGTTGGCTAAAGATTTCCATTTTTTCCAATCAGATTATCAAAGCTTCCCTTTTCCAACTCAACAAACAGAGAGGTGTCATCCGCAAATTGGATGTTTATCAATTCTTCCTTACTTGGAAGTGCAAGTCCCCTAACTTTTGGGCTCATGGAAGGGTCTCTTAGTATGTAGCGAAGGGCATCTGCTGCAATCACAAATAGTGAGGGGGCGAGGGGGCGGCCCTGTCTAATGGATCTTTGGAGTTGGAAAGTTTCCGTTAACTCCCCATTTACCTCTACTTGTGCTAAAGCATCTTTCAAGAGCACTTTAATCATTTTACAGAACATCTTTGGGAACCCCAATGCCTCTAGTACCATTGTAATGAATGGCCACTCAATTCTATCATATGCCTTCTCAAAGTCTAATAAGAGCATCCCCACCTCCTGGTTGGACATCATCCTAGCCCATTCCATTGCCTCCCAGCTGGTAATGAGGTTTTCCAGCATGTACCTCCCTTTTATAAAGCGTGTTTGAGTATTATTGATTATTTTTGGAGGATACCCTCAATTCTTATAGCCATGGCTTTGGCCAGGATTTTATATGATACATTTAGTAGGGTGATAGGTCTCCAGTTCTTCATTAAGGACTTTTCCCCCTCCTTTGGGATCAGCTTGATTATACCATGGTTGATGTCTTTTCTCAACGGCTTTTTCTCAAAGGCCTCTAGATACACTTGAATTAGGTCTTCACTTACCCATCCAATATTCTTCTTGTAGAATTCTACTTGTAGATTGTCTCCTCCTAGTGATTTGTTATTTTTGAGGAACAAAATTGCATTAGTTATTTTTGCTTTTGAGATTGGCCACTTCATTGACTTAGCCATTTCATTAGATATCTTTCTTGGGATTAATTTTTTTACACTTGTCTCTTGCCTCCACCCCTTGAGGGCCTTGGCATTCAGAGGTAAGGAGTTTTTAATAAAACTGACAGAATTTGCTTTTGATGACTTCTGGGTCTTTGATCAAACCATCCTTCTCCCAGATTGAGTTTATAGTTTCCTTTGCTTCTTTAGATTTCAAGCATCTAAAGAAGAATTTTGAGCCTCTATCCCCTTGGGATATCTAGTTTAGCCTTGCCCTCTTCTTGATACCTTTATCCTTATAACATTGTAATTTCCTCAGCTGACCCTTTAATAGTGATTAACTCTTCATTTAGCTCTGTGCTTTGGGGATTGTTCTGAAGAGCATCCTCTATTGTTAACAGATCTTTCTGCAGTTGACTCTCAGCTTTCCTAGAGTCTTTTGCTCTTTTGTCCCTGATTGTTTGGAATATTTTCTGCCAGCTTGCAACATTCATGTTCCACCTTTCAATTGCAGACAAATTGGCCCGAGACCATTTATTTATCTCCCTTAGTGTAAATATAGCATTGTTACAGTCTTCCATTTTTAATAGGCTTGAATTCAATCTTCCATTTTTAACAGGCTTGAATTCAATATGATTTTTTTTGACAAGTTTCTCAGTTCTACCCTCAATCATGATCTTAACTATGCTTGGATGGTTGTCTGAAAGGGTTTAGGGTTTAACCTTAACCTTGCTGTTAGCACGCTCCACTTGGTCAAACTGGAAGTTTCCTTATTGGCATAGAACTTGCCCAACCTTCAGTAAATTCTTTATTGCCTTTCTGTGAGTTACACCATGTGTACCAATAGCCTTGTTTTCCTTCTTAGCCCCTTTCAAGGGATCTCTTAATTTCAGTCTATTCTTCATCCTTTGCCAAAAGAATTTTCGTTACCTTTCCAGCCCATATCACACCCTCTAGATTTGTCCTCAGTATACTCCACCATTTTGAAGTCCCCCCCAATAATCCAGGGGATCTCCTAAAGGCCATTCAACCAATCCCATAATTAACACCTTTGCATGTATTCATTGGGTGCATAGATAGTACAAATGCCAAATTTTTGGTTGTCCTTTTTAAGGCAGATCCACACAGCTTGGTTGCATGGGGAAGTCCCATGGGATATAATCCACTTGCTCCATTTATTGGACACAAGGATCGCAGCACCCCCTTTGCCCTTGTCATGGTTGGTGGCAAAGAATGTAGCATCTTTCCAAATGAATATGAGGTTAGTTTGCAAGGTGTAACCCACTGCCTTAAGTTCCTGCAGCATTACAATATCTTTGCCTCCCTCTTGGTTTAGGAGTCTTCTTATGTTGTATTTCCTATCAGGGGATTCCAATCTCCTGATATTCCAAGAGATACAGTTAAGGCTCATCTGCATCCATGTCCTGTGTTTCACCTTCTATATTCTTAAACCCCTCGAAGCACTTAGGAAGGTTTCTTTTTCTCATACTCTTCCTTAAGTATGGGATAGCAGCCTCATTTTGTCTCTGCCTCCTCTTTCTTTTTTTGGATTAAGCATATTATTAACATGTGTATTATTTCCTCCTTCATACTTTGGGGCATCCACCTCTTGATTTGCTTGCCCTCTTGACAAAGCTTCCTTGGGCAGTTCCCCATTATCCCTTGGTAGGCTCCAAATGTTATTAAACTCAATTTTTAACTACTCTGGGGTGGCAGTGTCGAGGAGACTGTCAAGCTTGAGGTCCCCTTGTAAGTCCCATGGGTTAGTGGGAGGAGGCACTTCAGTAATAGTTAGGTCATTTTTATTGCTGTTTAGGTCCTTTTTATTGGGGGTCCGATTACCGTCTATCTCCCCTTTAGGGTCCTCATTGGGGGTTTCTCTTTTATTAGCATCATTATCATTTTTGTCAGAAAAGTCCATTATATCCTTATTTGCATGTCTAAGAGCCCTGTTGATACTATCCCTCACATCCTTTGGGGACATACTCAAAATTTGCATCCCACAGTTTGCCCCAACAAAGTGGGGGGAGCCTCATCAGGGCCCTTGACAGGGTTACAATTTTCATTTGTACTCTTTTCTTCCAGGCCAGGTAGTTTTTTGGATATCTTTTTCATCTTATTAATAGCTATCTGTTTTTTAATTTTATCCAACACCAATTCCTGCGCATTCTTTTTATGCCCAGTGGCAGTGGTAGCTGCCTCACGAGGAGGTTCCGATCCCATGTTTGGGATCCCTCTCACATTGTGGGAGTCTTTATTAAAATATTAAATGTAATATTAATGGTCATCATAGTTTTAATTAGTCATCAGTTAGCTTTAGTTAGCTTAGTCTGCTTTTAGTAACTCCTGTTTTTGTTTTAGTTCCTTTTAGAATCTTTCCGTTTTTTTAGCTTTAGTTTGCTTCAGCTAACGATGGTTTCTTTTTAGAAACATCGTCTTGTACTTTTCTATATAAGGAGCTTTCGTCTCCTCTTGTAATTACACAATTATGAATATCAATTATCTTTTCAGTCTTCGTGGAGCTCACCAGGTTGGGTCACAAGACTAGCTTTGACCACCCCAAAGGTGGTGAATAAATCCCCTTTCCCAGCCAGGAGGTTCTCCTCTTCTGGCGAGAGATCAAGGTTGCTTTCTTTTACATTTTTGAAGATCTCTTTGTCAAACAGCAATGGAAACGTTGTCCCAGGTTCTTTGTTAGGGCCTGCACAATTGTTCATTGCCACCACAAAGCTTGGTGCCAGAGGATTAGGGTTTTCTTTCACATGTTTTTTTCCCTGCACCCATTCACGGTTTTTTAGTATTGGGCAGTTCTTCATTATGTGCCCTTCCTTCTTGCAAAGGAAGCACACATTAAGCTCCCCCCAGCAACTCGATTTTAAATGAGAGGATAGAGCTCTTTGTTTCAATCCTGATCTCCTCGGGGATGTCCACCTCTGGGTTAATCGAAACCAGCACTCTGGCATCCATCCGCGGAAGAGGGTTTTTCATGTCCTCTACCCGGAGCACCCTACCGAATTGTTCAACAATTTGAGGGATGAACACCCACAATATGAGAGAGAGGTCCTTTAGGGTTATCCACCTAGGGTATGATAGGGCAACCACTTCCTCATTTAATAGGTTTGAGGACCATGAAATTGCTCTGAATACAGAGTTTACCACAGACCAGAATTCTTTATTTCATTTCTTTAGATTTGAACAGAATTAAAAAAAGGCCTTTTTGAATCATCCTGCAAAAGGTGTGATGGATTCCAAGCTTTTTATTCCACACATTGATTAGCCATTGGGTAAAGAACTTTCTTGCCGGGGTATTATTGCTATCAAGAGCTGTAAAGAAGATTGCAATGTTATTTAACCTATTTTCTTCCCTGACTAGGGCATCGGCCATATCATCATTTGCGATTAATAAAGATTTATTAGGGCATTTGGGAGGGCACTTCCCTTGGGTTTCTCCGAACTGCATACTCTCGCTGATGGTTCCATTCTTGCCTCTGATAAACTGCGCCAAATTTGGAATCAATACAAGTTTGGAGAAAGTTGTCTCCTCCACTACAATGTCTTTAAACAAATGAACATTCTTGGCTCCTTCATTTGCAGATACACTGCTAGGGTTACCCGCAAAACCCCAGGGGGATCATTTGAGTGATGCCTCTTATACCCCATAGATTGTCCGATCCTTTTTACAATCAATGGAGGGTATGGTATGGTTCATAGTTCTCTTGGATCCATAGGTGATGATTTATAGTTTTCTGTAATCATCATCTTAGCTCAGCTCCCTTTTTACTTGTCCGTTTTTTCTAAGTCATTCTGTTGGCTCAGGATGTTAACAGAGTTGATTTTCCAGAAAGACAGTTAAATGTTTTTGTGCCCTCAGGGCCTTTTGAATAATCTGGAGATAAAGCTCTTATTTTTGACAGGCTTTAACAGGAAATCTTGTAATTAGTAATTTTGAATCAAATAATTAAGAATCCAATTTCCCCTCACCTGTTCAATGAAGAGAATTGTATTTTTGTCTTTTTCAGCTTTTGTTTGGTATTGAAAATAAAAATTTTGAAGCTCGCAAATTTGCATCTCCTCCTTTCTCACCTACCTGATGGTGTATCATTTTTTCAATTGTGTTTTGCATGGTTATCTCTTTCTAATGCTAAGTTACTGGTTTGGGTTTGGAAATGTTTTTGGGGTTGGATACGTCCATATAAAAAATATATAAAAATCATAAATGTATACATATTTTAGCCTAAAACAGTAAACACTGAAGCAGGAAATTCAGAATCCAGATAACACATAGCATGCATATAACAAACAAAACATTGAACAGCCATAGAATTTAAGAATATTAATATCTAAATAAATTTAAAAATATTAAAATTATAATAAATTAAAAATATTAAGAACTTAAATGAACTTAAAAATATTAAAAACTTAAATGAACTTAAAAATATTAAAATTAAATAAGTTTTCAAACATTTACAATTAAATAAATTTAAAAATATTAAAATTTAAATAAATTAAAAATATTAAAAACTTAAATGAACTAAAAAAATATTAAAAATAAATAAGTTTTCAAACATTTACAATTAAATAAATTTAAAAATATTAAATTTTAAATGTAACCTATATATATATATATATTTCATGTTAATAATATTTTATAAATTTATTAATTTCTAATATATAGTTTTTTATAACAAAATAAAAAAAATGCAGCTTAAGAGCCAATGTTGGTCCTGTAAGGGCTGTTTTGGCTCTCATAATTTTTCCCTTTATGTTTAAAAAAAAACTTTACACCATTGACGTTGCTAATTTATTCTTTCCATGAAATGGGAAGACAGAAACAAAAATTACAGTGTCAAGGAAAAGAAGAAATAGGATCTGCTCTGGACATGGGATTTGGACTCCAGATCCATCCAGGCTTGTGTAACCTTAGTATTTCTGGGGAGGGTTCCTGAGTGTCAACACTGTAAAGTCTTTAAAGCTTCATTTTTATACATAGATTTTCTCTGTACGATCAACTGGAGTACGATTTGCATTTTGCATGCACTTCCATGCAAGCAGTACCATCCATATTGTCAAATTGGCTAGTGCTCACACCTGTTGCCAACCATTTTTTTTAACCTAATGAATGATGAGCTGACCTAATGTGGGGGAGCTAGCCTAGATGGGGCCTGAATTCTGGATTTCTTATCTATCTATGTTGCTTCTAATCCAGGCTTGCTGGACTTTATATTAATTCGTTCTATTAAGTTTGAGGTAATCTCCATGTTTTAGGTTACGTAGGATTTATTGCATGGCTACTAGAAGACATGGTTTGGTGCTGGAATGGAAGAGGGATGGATAGCGGTACATCATTTTAAAAGAAATTGGGAGACAGTATCTTGGAGATGGAAAAAAGTAAAAAATCACTTAAATATATATTTAAAACTTAAATTTAGAAAAAAAATTGTTAAACGATGACTATGCAACTTAAAAAAATGTAAAGAGCTTAAAACTTCAAAACTGACATTTTAAGGTACAGAAATAGATGTTGACAAAGAAAAGATTAATTATATTAATATATGATAAACTGAAACCATCACCATCTAAGTAGTTAAGGTTTAAACACAATAAAACTTAAGGACCAAGGATCAAGTTAGTGTGAAGAGTACATACCATGATAGCAAAAATTGTTCTTGGGAATATATTGGAAAACCTTAAGATAAAAGATCTTTCAAAATATCACGATTTAATCAGGAAAACATTGGGAAAAATTGGGTAGGTTGATGATTTTCAAAATAATAAAAAATTGGGTCAGGTTTCGGTTTTTGAAAAAATGAAAGAATTGCAATATAAAGTCAAAAAATTACCAAAAATTGCCAAAAACACAGTTTAATTGTGATTTCTCTGGTCTAAACCATTGACCACAAGTTTAATGAAAAAATGTGGTTTTTAAGTGAAACAATTTTAGCTGGGAAAATTGTTTAAAATTGCTTGTATTAACAGAAGAAAAGATTATAATTTATAGAGAAGGTAGATTACTGTAGATATTTAAGATGTCTAACTACCTCAACTACTAATTACTGTAGCAACAGTATATTATTGACCATTAACAATAGAGAATTATTATTCTAACACCCTCCCTTAATGGTCAATTGTCTAACTAGCCTACAAAAAACAATCTGTAGGTTTTTTGGTCACAAATTCTTCATAACACTCTGCTGTTGCTGAGACCCTCCTTGGATCTGCAAAATGTTAATGACCAAGAGAACCAAAAACTGTCCAGAAAAAAATAGAGAAGGCTGCCCCCTTCTTTAGAATGCT
>VDFB02276175.1:0-102565 GCA_007258455.2 Sequoia sempervirens | reverse complement strand
AATTCAATATGATTTTTTTTGACAAGTTTCTCAGTTCTACCCTCAATCATGATCTTAACTATGCTTGGATGGTTGTCTGAAAGGGTTTAGGGTTTAACCTTAACCTTGCTGTTAGCACGCTCCACTTGGTCAAACTGGAAGTTTCCTTATTGGCATAGAACTTGCCCAACCTTCAGTAAATTCTTTATTGCCTTTCTGTGAGTTACACCATGTGTACCAATAGCCTTGTTTTCCTTCTTAGCCCCTTTCAAGGGATCTCTTAATTTCAGTCTATTCTTCATCCTTTGCCAAAAGAATTTTCGTTACCTTTCCAGCCCATATCACACCCTCTAGATTTGTCCTCAGTATACTCCACCATTTTGAAGTCCCCCCCAATAATCCAGGGGATCTCCTAAAGGCCATTCAACCAATCCCATAATTAACACCTTTGCATGTATTCATTGGGTGCATAGATAGTACAAATGCCAAATTTTTGGTTGTCCTTTTTAAGGCAGATCCACACAGCTTGGTTGCATGGGGAAGTCCCATGGGATATAATCCACTTGCTCCATTTATTGGACACAAGGATCGCAGCACCCCGTTTGCCCTTGTCATGGTTGGTGGCAAAGAATGTAGCATCTTTCCAAATGAATATGAGGTTAGTTTGCAAGGTGTAACCCACTGCCTTAAGTTCCTGCAGCATTACAATATCTTTGCCTCCCTCTTGGTTTAGGAGTCTTCTTATGTTGTATTTCCTATCAGGGGATTCCAATCTCCTGATATTCCAAGAGATACAGTTAAGGCTCATCTGCATCCATGTCCTGTGTTTCACCTTCTATATTCTTAAACCCCTCGAAGCACTTAGGAAGGTTTCTTTTTCTCATACTCTTCCTTAAGTATGGGATAGCAGCCTCATTTTGTCTCTGCCTCCTCTTTCTTTTTTTGGATTAAGCATATTATTAACATGTGTATTATTTCCTCCTTCATACTTTGGGGCATCCACCTCTTGATTTGCTTGCCCTCTTGACAAAGCTTCCTTGGGCAGTTCCCCATTATCCCTTGGTAGGCTCCAAATGTTATTAAACTCAATTTTTAACTACTCTGGGGTGGCAGTGTCGAGGAGACTGTCAAGCTTGAGGTCCCCTTGTAAGTCCCATGGGTTAGTGGGAGGAGGCACTTCAGTAATAGTTAGGTCATTTTTATTGCTGTTTAGGTCCTTTTTATTGGGGGTCCGATTACCGTCTATCTCCCCTTTAGGGTCCTCATTGGGGGTTTCTCTTTTATTAGCATCATTATCATTTTTGTCAGAAAAGTCCATTATATCCTTATTTGCATGTCTAAGAGCCCTGTTGATACTATCCCTCACATCCTTTGGGGACATACTCAAAATTTGCATCCCACAGTTTGCCCCAACAAAGTGGGGGGAGCCTCATCAGGGCCCTTGACAGGGTTACAATTTTCATTTGTACTCTTTTCTTCCAGGCCAGGTAGTTTTTTGGATATCTTTTTCATCTTATTAATAGCTATCTGTTTTTTAATTTTATCCAACACCAATTCCTGCGCATTCTTTTTATGCCCAGTGGCAGTGGTAGCTGCCTCACGAGGAGGTTCCGATCCCATGTTTGGGATCCCTCTCACATTGTGGGAGTCTTTATTAAAATATTAAATGTAATATTAATGGTCATCATAGTTTTAATTAGTCATCAGTTAGCTTTAGTTAGCTTAGTCTGCTTTTAGTAACTCCTGTTTTTGTTTTAGTTCCTTTTAGAATCTTTCCGTTTTTTTAGCTTTAGTTTGCTTCAGCTAACGATGGTTTCTTTTTAGAAACATCGTCTTGTACTTTTCTATATAAGGAGCTTTCGTCTCCTCTTGTAATTACACAATTATGAATATCAATTATCTTTTCAGTCTTCGTGGAGCTCACCAGGTTGGGTCACAAGACTAGCTTTGACCACCCCAAAGGTGGTGAATAAATCCCCTTTCCCAGCCAGGAGGTTCTCCTCTTCTGGCGAGAGATCAAGGTTGCTTTCTTTTACATTTTTGAAGATCTCTTTGTCAAACAGCAATGGAAACGTTGTCCCAGGTTCTTTGTTAGGGCCTGCACAATTGTTCATTGCCACCACAAAGCTTGGTGCCAGAGGATTAGGGTTTTCTTTCACATGTTTTTTTCCCTGCACCCATTCACGGTTTTTTAGTATTGGGCAGTTCTTCATTATGTGCCCTTCCTTCTTGCAAAGGAAGCACACATTAAGCTCCCCCCAGCAACTCGATTTTAAATGAGAGGATAGAGCTCTTTGTTTCAATCCTGATCTCCTCGGGGATGTCCACCTCTGGGTTAATCGAAACCAGCACTCTGGCATCCATCCGCGGAAGAGGGTTTTTCATGTCCTCTACCCGGAGCACCCTACCGAATTGTTCAACAATTTGAGGGATGAACACCCACAATATGAGAGAGAGGTCCTTTAGGGTTATCCACCTAGGGTATGATAGGGCAACCACTTCCTCATTTAATAGGTTTGAGGACCATGAAATTGCTCTGAATACAGAGTTTACCACAGACCAGAATTCTTTATTTCATTTCTTTAGATTTGAACAGAATTAAAAAAAGGCCTTTTTGAATCATCCTGCAAAAGGTGTGATGGATTCCAAGCTTTTTATTCCACACATTGATTAGCCATTGGGTAAAGAACTTTCTTGCCGGGGTATTATTGCTATCAAGAGCTGTAAAGAAGATTGCAATGTTATTTAACCTATTTTCTTCCCTGACTAGGGCATCGGCCATATCATCATTTGCGATTAATAAAGATTTATTAGGGCATTTGGGAGGGCACTTCCCTTGGGTTTCTCCGAACTGCATACTCTCGCTGATGGTTCCATTCTTGCCTCTGATAAACTGCGCCAAATTTGGAATCAATACAAGTTTGGAGAAAGTTGTCTCCTCCACTACAATGTCTTTAAACAAATGAACATTCTTGGCTCCTTCATTTGCAGATACACTGCTAGGGTTACCCGCAAAACCCCAGGGGGATCATTTGAGTGATGCCTCTTATACCCCATAGATTGTCCGATCCTTTTTACAATCAATGGAGGGTATGGTATGGTTCATAGTTCTCTTGGATCCATAGGTGATGATTTATAGTTTTCTGTAATCATCATCTTAGCTCAGCTCCCTTTTTACTTGTCCGTTTTTTCTAAGTCATTCTGTTGGCTCAGGATGTTAACAGAGTTGATTTTCCAGAAAGACAGTTAAATGTTTTTGTGCCCTCAGGGCCTTTTGAATAATCTGGAGATAAAGCTCTTATTTTTGACAGGCTTTAACAGGAAATCTTGTAATTAGTAATTTTGAATCAAATAATTAAGAATCCAATTTCCCCTCACCTGTTCAATGAAGAGAATTGTATTTTTGTCTTTTTCAGCTTTTGTTTGGTATTGAAAATAAAAATTTTGAAGCTCGCAAATTTGCATCTCCTCCTTTCTCACCTACCTGATGGTGTATCATTTTTTCAATTGTGTTTTGCATGGTTATCTCTTTCTAATGCTAAGTTACTGGTTTGGGTTTGGAAATGTTTTTGGGGTTGGATACGTCCATATAAAAAATATATAAAAATCATAAATGTATACATATTTTAGCCTAAAACAGTAAACACTGAAGCAGGAAATTCAGAATCCAGATAACACATAGCATGCATATAACAAACAAAACATTGAACAGCCATAGAATTTAAGAATATTAATATCTAAATAAATTTAAAAATATTAAAATTATAATAAATTAAAAATATTAAGAACTTAAATGAACTTAAAAATATTAAAAACTTAAATGAACTTAAAAATATTAAAATTAAATAAGTTTTCAAACATTTACAATTAAATAAATTTAAAAATATTAAAATTTAAATAAATTAAAAATATTAAAAACTTAAATGAACTAAAAAAATATTAAAAATAAATAAGTTTTCAAACATTTACAATTAAATAAATTTAAAAATATTAAATTTTAAATGTAACCTATATATATATATATATTTCATGTTAATAATATTTTATAAATTTATTAATTTCTAATATATAGTTTTTTATAACAAAATAAAAAAAATGCAGCTTAAGAGCCAATGTTGGTCCTGTAAGGGCTGTTTTGGCTCTCATAATTTTTCCCTTTATGTTTAAAAAAAAACTTTACACCATTGACGTTGCTAATTTATTCTTTCCATGAAATGGGAAGACAGAAACAAAAATTACAGTGTCAAGGAAAAGAAGAAATAGGATCTGCTCTGGACATGGGATTTGGACTCCAGATCCATCCAGGCTTGTGTAACCTTAGTATTTCTGGGGAGGGTTCCTGAGTGTCAACACTGTAAAGTCTTTAAAGCTTCATTTTTATACATAGATTTTCTCTGTACGATCAACTGGAGTACGATTTGCATTTTGCATGCACTTCCATGCAAGCAGTACCATCCATATTGTCAAATTGGCTAGTGCTCACACCTGTTGCCAACCATTTTTTTTAACCTAATGAATGATGAGCTGACCTAATGTGGGGGAGCTAGCCTAGATGGGGCCTGAATTCTGGATTTCTTATCTATCTATGTTGCTTCTAATCCAGGCTTGCTGGACTTTATATTAATTCGTTCTATTAAGTTTGAGGTAATCTCCATGTTTTAGGTTACGTAGGATTTATTGCATGGCTACTAGAAGACATGGTTTGGTGCTGGAATGGAAGAGGGATGGATAGCGGTACATCATTTTAAAAGAAATTGGGAGACAGTATCTTGGAGATGGAAAAAAGTAAAAAATCACTTAAATATATATTTAAAACTTAAATTTAGAAAAAAAATTGTTAAACGATGACTATGCAACTTAAAAAAATGTAAAGAGCTTAAAACTTCAAAACTGACATTTTAAGGTACAGAAATAGATGTTGACAAAGAAAAGATTAATTATATTAATATATGATAAACTGAAACCATCACCATCTAAGTAGTTAAGGTTTAAACACAATAAAACTTAAGGACCAAGGATCAAGTTAGTGTGAAGAGTACATACCATGATAGCAAAAATTGTTCTTGGGAATATATTGGAAAACCTTAAGATAAAAGATCTTTCAAAATATCACGATTTAATCAGGAAAACATTGGGAAAAATTGGGTAGGTTGATGATTTTCAAAATAATAAAAAATTGGGTCAGGTTTCGGTTTTTGAAAAAATGAAAGAATTGCAATATAAAGTCAAAAAATTACCAAAAATTGCCAAAAACACAGTTTAATTGTGATTTCTCTGGTCTAAACCATTGACCACAAGTTTAATGAAAAAATGTGGTTTTTAAGTGAAACAATTTTAGCTGGGAAAATTGTTTAAAATTGCTTGTATTAACAGAAGAAAAGATTATAATTTATAGAGAAGGTAGATTACTGTAGATATTTAAGATGTCTAACTACCTCAACTACTAATTACTGTAGCAACAGTATATTATTGACCATTAACAATAGAGAATTATTATTCTAACACCCTCCCTTAATGGTCAATCGTCTAACTAGCCTACAAAAAACAATCTGTAGGTTTTTTGGTCACAAATTCTTCATAACACTCTGCTGTTGCTGAGACCCTCCTTGGATCTGCAAAATGTTAATGACCAAGAGAACCAAAAACTGTCCAGAAAAAAATAGAGAAGGCTGCCCCCTTCTTTAGAATGCTCTGCAACAAGAGACAAGAGCCAGCCACTGACTCTGCCACTTGAGAGGAGTCTGCCACCAACCCTCCCAGAATTTGTAGAACTGTTGACCATAAATTATCACAAAACGTCCAACTTGACGTTGGGTAACAAAGCTGCCCCTCTCTAAAACCAGAGACACATCGAGAACAACTGCCACGATTTTGAGGATAAATCGGCAAATTGTCGAAACTTTTGCAGATGAGCATGATGCTCGAGAACAGACTACAAGAAGCTAGTTGTGCAGATGTTCGCCCCAACAACTGTTAGAAGTATTGTCATTGATGTCAGGATAATTTGCTGATGTTAAGACTTGGTTTAATTAATCAGGTTATTGGAATAATTCATTGGTGTGCTTAATGATAGAAAATCTCTATGAAACAAAATTCGTCTTGTTGAAAGAGCAGACTGAAGTAGCTGAAGAAGAAGTAATCAGTTTTACTTGATCTCCTCTAGTTTTGAACAGAGTATTCTTCTTATCATGCAAGCCGTGGTAGAAGATTTCATATTCAAATTCGAACAGATACATGTTAAGTTTATAGTTCGCTATCCTCAGATTATTTATGACAGGTCAAAATAGAAGTTCTATCATTTCATTTTAATGAGTTCACATTGTTATCATAATGACGGTTTAAGATAACAAGTACGTATGTTTTTAAAAAAAGAAAAGGAAGGCATATTTTAACACATACGCATTTTCTTATTTAGACGTCTTCACAACTGTGTGTTGGATACGTCTTTTAAAAACAAATTGCGATGCTTTTAATAATTACGGCTGTTTAAAAAATAAAAGATATGTTGGGCGCATGAACAGATGCGAATGAAAGAAAGAAGCTAATGAGAAAGACTTGTTTAGTTTACAAAAATCGCATCCTTCTACCAAAAGATGCGTCTCCATGATTAATCTTCAAAAAGACGCAGTTATGAATATATCGCTCTTCTATCAAAAGGACGTGTCTCCTAACAGATAAAATTAAGGCTACTCAAAAGATGCAAATAAGTCAAAATTGATTTGTCTCTTGATCAAAAGGTGCGAAGATATCAAAGACGTTTTTCAAAAAGATAAGAATGAAGATTATTGAAGGGACATAGCGTTTTTTTCTGAAAATACATTTATAACAAACTCTAAACAAATACGTCTATGATCTGAAATTTTTTTTAAACGGGTTTGGTAGCAAAATGTGTTTCCAAGGGATGCATTCTTTGACACATGAAAAGACATATTTGGTGCAAACTGTTTTTTGGTCCGATTGTTAATAACAGGTTATGAAAAGGATTTGAAGAAAAATCTGAAGTAGATCTTTGGGTTCCTAAATAAAATTTAGGAAGATCATTTAAGGAAAACACAAAATGAAATGGTATGAATAGGTTGGGTCATGTTGTTTCATCAAAGTGTTGCAATCTTTGATCAAGTTATATATTCACTTTGGAATCAAGTTTAATGGTGTGGTTGTTAAGATCAAGAAGTCCAAGTTCAGAAGCTATCTTCTTGTGTGGGCTAAGTGTGAGAGTTTACATCACAAAGGCAGATTAGAGGATTGGCTGAGTGCAGGTCTGATTGGCTTCATTTGATTCATCCATCAAGTCAAGGTGTGGTGCCTTGCATTAGGGGTTGGTGCTCCTTGTAGGTAGGTGCCTACTAAAATTGTAAAAGGTTAGGGTGTTCCTTGTAGATCATATTCTACTAAATCATCCCTCTTGTAAATTGAGCAGGTTGGTACCTACTCCTATAAAATATTCAATAAAGCTGGATCAACTTGTGTAAATTGAGTCATATGAAAAAGTTGATTGTAACAAATTTTGAAAAGTTTAATAATTGAAAGTTGGTGTTGATTTACTGATTCACCCCCCCTCTCAGTAAATCTTTTGTGCTCTTCAATTGGTATCAGAGCAAGGTCCTTCTTAATAGCTTAATCGCTTGAAGGAGATCCTTAAGAGCACTTATGGCAAATCAAAGCAACATGGTGAAAGCACCCATCTTTGATGGGACTAATTATGCATTCTGGAATATCAAGATGGAAGCATACTTGAATGCACTTGGGTTTGATGTGTGGCAATCTGTTGTAGATGGGTATTCACCTCCAGCTACCCCTCCAACGGATCAAGCAGGAAAGAAGAGAAGTGAAGACAATGCAAAAGCTAAGCATGCTCTTCTTTGCAGCCTAACAGATTCTGAATTTACAAAAGTCATGAGGTGCAAATCAGCAAAAGAGATTTGGGACAAGCTTCAAAATATCTATGAAGGAGATGCAAAAGTTAAGAAAGCAAAGTTGCAAACTCATAGAAGAAAGTTGGAAACTCTCAAAATGGAGGATGATGAAGACATTGCTTCATATTTTCTTCGTGTTGATGAATTAGTGAATATCATGAGGGGACTTGGTGAAGAAATCAAGGATGAATTCATTATTGACAAAATTCTAAGATCTCTTTCTACAAAATTTGAGGCCAAAGTTGCAGCATTGGAAGAACTAACAAATCTAGACCAGCTGAAGAAGGATGAATTACATGGTATTCTTGCTGCCTATGAGATGAGGATTGAAGGTAAATCACCACAAAAAGAAGTCTCATTCAAAGCAACCAAAAAGGGCAAGAACAAGCATGAAGAAAAGGATGAAAAATCAAGTGATGAAGCTGAATCCTACTTCATGGGAAAACTTAAGAAAGGAAAAGGAAAATACAAAGGAAAATTTCCTTTTAAATGCTTCAATTGTGGAAAAGTTGGACATTATGCTTCAAAATGTCCTCAAAATGAAAGCAGTTCTAGTGAAGAAGAAAAGGAAATCAGCAATAAGAAAAAGGGAAAGAAGAATTTCAACTCAAAGAAGAAATTTCAAAAACATAAAAAGAGTTTTTATTCAAAGAAAGATAGCAGTTCCTCTGAAGAACAAAGTGAAGATAGCTCAAGCATCGAGGAAGATGAAATATTGTTTATGGCTGAATGTGAAGAACAAAAAATTGAACAAGAATGTGAAGAAAAAGAAGAACTAGATCAAGATGAAGGAGAGGAAGTAGATCTTGAGGAAGAATTGCACTATGCTTACAAGAAAAATGAAGACTTGAAGAAGAAGGCTGCCAAGTACAAGTTGAAGATCAAAGAAATGACAAATGACTTAGAGAATTCAAGCAAAACCATTGAAGATTTGAGAGCTCAAATCATGGAAGCTGAAAGAAATGAAGATGAATTGAAAAACAAACTCAACACAAAGGAGATGAAATGTGACAAGTTGGAGCAAGAGATAGCAATGCTAAAGTTGGAATTGGAGAAAGCAAAGGATCAACACTCAAAGATTGGTGAAGAATCCAACAAGTTGATTGAGCTAATGAAGGCTCAAGATCTTCTTCAAAGCAAAATGGGAAGCTGTTTTGAAGAACAATCCAAGAAGGTCACTAACTCCAAAGAAGATTTCAAGACTTTCTCAAAGCAAGGAGAAGAAGATTGGATAAGTGCTGATTCTAAAAGAAGATTGAATAGTAGGCACTTCTATGCATTTAATGGCTATTGTTTTGTATGTAACAAATTTGGGCACAAAGCCTTAAATTGTAAAAATAAAGTGAAAAATAATTCTAGCTACCTTAGGAGAGATTATAATCCTTTCACACCTTTAATGGACTATAATGGTCTATGCTACAAATGTAATAATCTTGGGCACAATGCTCAAGCTTGTAGGTCAGTTTTTAATAACTCTCCAAAACAAAACAAGAAGCTAGATAAGTCTATTAAAAGGAAAGAAATACCTATCAAAGTATGGAGGAAAAAGGAGAAATCAATGTTCATCCAAACTGCCTTACATGCTGAAAGTAAGAAAGATAGATGGTACATGGATAGTGGGTGCTCAAAGCACATGACAGGTAACAAGAGCAAATTCATCTCTCTTGAACCTACTGATGAAGGAACAGTAAGATTTGGTGATAATACAAGAAAACAAATAAAAGGAAAAGGTACACTTAGTCTAGATAATGGAAGAACAAAAACAGAAAATGTTTTGTATGTTAAGGGCCTAAAAGAAAATCTTCTAAGTGTTAGTCAACTTTGTGATCAAGGACATAGTATCACATTTCTTTCTAATACATGTGATATCAAGAAAGATGGAAAGCTGGTTGCTCAAGCTGAGAGGAAACAAAATTTATATGTCCTAAAAGAGATAAATTGTGAAAGCTGCAATTTAGTACAAGAGGATGAGAGTTGGTTGTGGCACAAAAGGCTAGGCCATCTAAACTTTGATAATATTGTCAAAGTTAGCAAATCAAATGCTGTGAGAGATATGCCAAGGATAACAAAACCTTCTAACATCATTTGTAGAGAGTGTCAACTTGGAAAGCAAACAAAGTCAAGCTTTAAGTCTAAGGAGCATACTTCATCAAAACCATTAGAACTCATACACACAGATCTTTGTGGGCCAACAAAATCCAAAAGCATGAATGGAGAAAGATACTTTATGTTGCTGATTGATGACTTCTCAAGGATGACTTGGGTTGCATTCTTGAAAGAAAAATCTGAAGCTTTTGACAAATTTAAAGCATTCAAGGAGCTGGTTGAAAATGAGGCAAACTGCAAGATAAAATGCCTTAGATCAGACCGAGGAGGAGAATTCACTTCAAAAGAATTTGAAAATTTCTGCATAGAACATGGAATTAAAAGGCAATTTTCTGCAGCTAGAACCCCTCAACAAAATGGGGTTGTAGAAAGGAGAAATAGGACAGTTCAAGAAATGGCAAGGGCAATGCTAAATGAAAACAAGATAGCAGATTCCTTTTGGAAAGAAGCAATTCATACAGCAGTTTACATTCTGAATCGTGCACAAATAAGAGTGAACAATGAGAAGACACCTTATGAACTTTGGAAAGGAAGACCAGCAACTGTCAAGTACTTCAAGATTTTTGGAAGCACTTGCTACATTCGAAGAGATGAAGAAGATTTGAGCAAATTTGACACAAGAGCAGATGAGGGAATCTTTCTTGGCTACTCATCAAAAAGTAAGGCATATAGATGCTACAACAAAAGAACTCACAAAATTGTTGAAAGTGCTAATGTAAGAGTTGATGAAGGAAAGCAATTCAAAGAAGTTGGACAAAGTGATCACCATGTTCAAACTATGAATGAAGAAGACAAAGATGATGAGGACTCTCAAGAGGAAGAAAAGGAGGAAGAGGCAAAAGAAGGAGAATCTTCACAAAAGACTCCCATGAAGACACCAAAGACACCTTCCAAGTTTGTTCAAAAGAACCATCCTGAAGATTTGATTCTTCAAGATAGATGTAGATCTACAAGGAGAATGGTGAATTACAATGAAGATTGTCATGCAGCTTTTCTATCTCAAGTTGAGCCCAAAACTTTTGAAGAAGCAAGCAAAGACAAAAGTTGGATTGATGCAATGAATGAAGAGTTGGATCAAATAGAGAAAAATGAAACTTGGGAAATTGTTCCAAGACCAAAAGATAAGAATGTAATTGGCACAAAATGGGTTTTTAGAAACAAATTAAATGAAGATGGTAAAGTCACAAGGAACAAAGCAAGGTTAGTGTGCAAAGGCTATGCACAAGTTGAAGGAGTAGACTTTGAGGAAACCTTCGCACCAGTTGCAAGGATTGAAGCAATTAGAATGTTTTTATCCTATGCAAGTCACAAAAAGTTTAAGGTTTATCAAATGGACGTCAAATCTGCTTTTCTTAATGGAGATTTAGAAGAGGAAGTTTATATTGAACAACCTGAAGGCTTCCTACTATCAGAAGACATGGATTATGTGTGCAAGTTAAAGAAAGCTCTCTATGGGCTTAAACAAGCTCCTAGAGCTTGGTATTCTAGACTTGACAAATATCTCAAAGAGCAAGGTTTCAAAAGAGGAGATGTAGACAGCAATCTATACATCAAAGAAGAGGATGGACACTTATTGATTGTAGTGGTCTATGTAGATGACATCATTTTTGGTGGAGACAAGGACAGAATGTGCAAAGAATTTTCATCATGTATGCAAAAAGAATTTGAGATGTCAATGTTGGGAGAATTATCCTTCTTCCTTGGGCTGCAAATTTCACAATTAAGCAAAGGTATTTTCATCTCCCAAACCAAATATGTGAAAGAAATGTTAAAAAGGTTTAGGATGGAAGATTGCAATCCTGTTAGTACTCCTATGGTTACAGGTTGCAAGCTAAGTAAAGATGATGAATCCCAAGATGTGAATCAAACACTTTATAGATCAATGATTGGAAGTTTGTTGTATCTAACTTCCACAAGACCAGACATAATGCAAGCTGTTGGAGTTGTGGCCAGATTTCAAGCAGCACCAAAAGAAACACATGTTCATGCAGTAAAGCGTATATTCAAATATTTGAAAGGCACAATGGATTATGGTCTATGGTACCCTAGCAGAAATGATTTCACTCTTGAAGCATACACAGATGCTGATTGGGCTGGTAATATAGATGATAGAAAAAGTACAAGTGGAGGAGCCTTTTTTCTTGGAGGTAATCTAGTATCCTGGATAAGCAAAAAACAAGAATCAATCTCTCTATCTACAGCAGAAGCTGAATATATTGCAGCAGCAGCATGTTGCACTCAACTTTTATGGATGAGACAAACTTTAAAAGACATCAAGGTAGAGTATGATCATCCTTGCACTATATATTGTGATAATACTAGTGCAATCAATATATCCAAGAACCCAATGATGCACTCAAGAACCAAGCACATACCTATTAAGTATCACTTTTTGAGAGAACAAGTAGGAGAAGGACAAGTGTGTTTAGAATACATAACTACAAAAGAGCAAACTGCTGATATATTTACTAAACCACTTCCAAGAGATACATTTGAATATCTAAGGGACAAATTGGGAGTTGTTTCACATCCATCAAGTTAATTGATGGAAGCATGCATTCAGGGGGAGTTACGCGCAAAATCTAGTAGCTTCATGGAGCTGAAATATTGTTAGAAGACCCCTTGCCATTGATGTCAAAGGGGGAGAAATTGAACACAGGGGGAGCAATTAGAGGATCCAGTTGCCATTATTGGAGAAGTTGCCATCAATGACAAAGGGGGAGATTGTTAGAAGTATTGTCATTGATGTCAGGATAATTTGCTGATGTTAAGACTTGGTTTAATTAATCAGGTTATTGGAATAATTCATTGGTGTGCTTAATGATAGAAAATCTCTATGAAACAAAATTCGTCTTGTTGAAAGAGCAGACTGAAGTAGCTGAAGAAGAAGTAATCAGTTTTACTTGATCTCCTCTAGTTTTGAACAGAGTATTCTTCTTATCATGCAAGCCGTGGTAGAAGATTTCATATTCAAATTCGAACAGATACATGTTAAGTTTATAGTTCGCTATCCTCAGATTATTTATGATAGGTCAAAATAGAAGTTCTATCATTTCATTTTAATGAGTTCACATTGTTATCATAATGACGGTTTAAGATAACAAGTACGTATGTTTTTAAAAAAAGAAAAGGAAGGCATATTTTAACACATACGCATTTTCTTATTTAGACGTCTTCACAACTGTGTGTTGGATACGTCTTTTAAAAACAAATTGCGATGCTTTTAATAATTACGGCTGTTTAAAAAATAAAAGATATGTTGGGCGCATGAACAGATGCGAATGAAAGAAAGAAGCTAATGAGAAAGACTTGTTTAGTTTACAAAAATCGCATCCTTCTACCAAAAGATGCGTCTCCATGATTAATCTTCAAAAAGACGCAGTTATGAATATATCGCTCTTCTATCAAAAGGACGTGTCTCCTAACAGATAAAATTAAGGCTACTCAAAAGATGCGAATAAGTCAAATTTGATTTGTCTCTTGATCAAAAGGTGCGAAGATATCAAAGACGTTTTTCAAAAAGATAAGAATGAAGATTATTGAAGGGACATAGCGTTTTTTTCTGAAAATACATTTATAACAAACTCTAAACAAATACGTCTATGATCTGAATTTTTTTTTAAACGGGTTTGGTAGCAAAACGTGTTTCCAAGGGATGCATTCTTTGACACATTAAAAGACATATTTGGTGCAAACTGTTTTTTGGTCCGATTGTTAATAACAGGTTATGAAAAGGATTTGAAGAAAAATCTGAAGTAGATCTTTGGGTTCCTAAATAAAATTTAGGAAGATCATTTAAGGAAAACACAAAATGAAATGGTATGAATAGGTTGGGTCATGTTGTTTCATCAAAGTGTTGCAATCTTTGATCAAGTTATATATTCACTTTGGAATCAAGTTTAATGGTGTGGTTGTTAAGATCAAGAAGTCCAAGTTCAGAAGCTATCTTCTTGTGTGGGCTAAGTGTGAGAGTTTACATCACAAAGGCAGATTAGAGGATTGGCTGAGTGCAGGTCTGATTGGCTTCATTTGATTCATCCATCAAGTCAAGGTGTGGTGCCTTGCATTAGGGGTTGGTGCTCCTTGTAGGTAGGTGCCTACTAAAATTGTAAAAGGTTAGGGTGTTCCTTGTAGATCATATTCTACTAAATCATCCCTCTTGTAAATTGAGCAGGTTGGTACCTACTCCCATAAAATATTCAATAAAGCTGGATCAACTTGTGTAAATTGAGTCATATGAAAAAGTTGATTGTAACAAATTTTGAAAAGTTTAATAATTGAAAGTTGGTGTTGATTTACTGATTCACCCTCCCTCTCAGTAAATCGGAACAAAACAGACTGCAACAAAGTACAATTTTTGAGGAAAAAATTGCCATACCCAAAAATCGGAAGATTAAAATTCATCGTTTTTTCGGGGAAAACAGTAAAAACCAAATACTAGAGAGCCCTGCCGAACAATAGAAACCCCGACTAGGGTATACAGGAAAAAAACTCTTAATTTTTGAGGAGAAAATTATAAACCCTCTTGGAATCTTTTAAGAGAAAAAATTATGAAAACCCATATAGATTTTTTTAAATGGAAAAAAATATTAAAACCCATACAGAATAATTTTTGCCGTTGAATTGCTGACTGCCCTCCAACATAATGTTGTTCAAATAGGTCATCTTCACGCTTTTCGAGGCATGCTTTTTGAGGCACAAAAAACGAGGTACTGAGAAGAGGCTGATGCACAAAACTTGAGGCACGAGTTTCAATACACTAAGGTAGGTTTAGGCACGAAAAACAATGCAAATCTATTGGCACAAAATTCAAGGCATGGAAAATGATGCCCCTAGAAAAATCGGAGACCAACCTAGTTGAGATCTTGAAAAACCCACCAAGAATCTGCAATTGAAAAAATTTTCCGCCTTGAAACAGAGGGTCAAAACCCTAGATGAGCTTTTTGAAACCCTAGGCCGCTATGAAAGCTTCAGAAATTGCAAAAAAAAAAAAAGAACTCGAGCCAGGCACAAATGGTGAATTTTTTTTTTAATTTTTTAATTTTTTTTATTGTTTTGTTTTCTAAAAAACGTCACCAGATGCAAGGGAAATCGCGGATTTTTGAAGAGGGAACCATGTCAAAATGCGGCTAAGAAAATCATGCCAAGAACTGAAGGAAAAACATGACCACAAACTTCTGCAAAATCGCGTCAAATACAAATCCAAAAAAACGACTTTCTTCAGGAAAAATCGCGGCCAACAAATCTTCAATGAAATCCTGTCACCCAAAGTCGTGCGTCTGAACTTGATAGAGAAACACGTGACCTTCGGCCAGAGAGTTCGTTACAATAGAGGAGTTTCTAAAACGTGGGCAACAAACACGAAACTTCAAAGTCGCCCCAGAAAATCTGTCGCCAGAGAAACAAAACGTGACTTGAATGAGAAGATGCGACGCGGGCAGAAAATGCAACGCCCAGAAGGGTTTTGAAAATCGTGCACAAACAATCACGACTTTCAATCACAGAAAACCCTTAGAATTTTTCAGAAAGAGGGTTGTGATTTTCACTGAGAAGAAGACTTGTAATGTCCCCCTTTTCAGCGTGATCTTGTTTGCAGAGTGTTAGCCTATTTCTTGGACCCTTGTGGGCTAACTGGATTGGTTAGAGGGTCAGTGGTACTTTCTGGAGAGTTTGATTGTTCTGGTTTTCGCTCCCGGACTTTCACAGGCGGTGTGCAGAGGTAGCCGACGCTATTTATATATTGAGTGAGTTATGGGTTTTTAAGTGATTTAAATATTAATGGATTTAATATTTAATTATAAAGTCAAATTGACTTTATATTTTTAAATCACTTAAATATTCTCTAAAAGTGATTTAATATTTTTAAATCACTTAAATGAATAAAGTGCGCCCAAGTATTTAATTCATATACTATTGAAATGAATTAAATATTATTTAAAAGATTTTAATATCCAAAAGTGGCGTATTTTCTTGGGATTCGTGCCTTTGCATAAAAGGGCATTTCTGGCAATGAGAAACTCACCTTTTGACAATTTCGACTTTGCCTTGTGCTATTTCTTGTGCATTCTCCTGTGATCAGGGTTTGAACAATTTTTCCATTGAAGAACGATAACTCTTCAGTGTTGAGCACTTTTGAGGCTGTGAGAGATCAGCTGAATTTGTGCAGTTTGTGAGAGCTTCATACAGAGGTTCTACTGGGCTTGAGCTGTGTTTCCTATTGGATTTCTTTATCAGTTTCAGAGGGTTTTGGGAGATGGCGCCTTCATTTCATCTGGCAGACATCATACTTCTTGGCCGTACCTTCTAAGTGAGAATTCAGGTTGTTTGCAGTGAAGTGCGTGGCTCTTGTGCAAGGGCGTTTGGGCATTTCTTGGAGAAACGCCTTCTTTTCTGAGGGTTTCTCTTCATCATTTTAGGCGTTTGGCTTGTACTCTTCATCTGCCACCGTTTTCAGGCTGGATTTTGCATTCTGTAGCTTTCTACACCAGATTTGGTCAGTTCTTCACCATCTTGGCTGGCAAACTGGATTACTTTCTTAAATAAATAATCTGGACACTTCCGGGTATGTTTATGAGTTCTAAATCCATTGTTGAGTTTATTTATTATCTTTTGTATTGTCAATTCGCCTGAAATAACTCAGATTTACATTTTATATACATTTATGCTGTGCGCCCCTTCTCTTCTGTCTATCAAACTTTCTCTAAAAAGACTTAAGAAATATTGGGGTTTGAGGTTTGAGCCAGCAAGGCTCATCACAAGACTCACGAAAATCAGAAAACAAAACCCTCGAATTTTTTTAGAAGAGCCACAAATCATGTTGATGATTTCCTCACGTGAAAAAAACTAGAACTTTTTTCACGAATTATAGAAAAACTTTGCCCTTCCAAAATCTTGGGCCCTCCTGTGAGGGAGTCAGACCCAGACCAGCTTTGATACCATGAAACAATTTTAGCTGGGAAAATTGTTTAAAATTGCTTGTATTAACAGAAGAAAAGATTACAATTTATAGAGAAGATAGATTACTGTAGACATTTAAGATGTCTAACTCCTTCAACTACTAACTACTGTAGCAACAGTATATTATTGACCATTAACAATAGAGATTTATTATTCTAACATTAAGTTCAAAAAATTGTTTTCTGGGCGAGTTTTGATTTATTGTGATTTGTTGCTATTTTATGACATTTTTGTTAACTACTGTACATACTACATATTGAAATGCTGACATACAGGCATGGAAAAAATAAAATCATAAATGTGAATATTTAATCCAATGGAACAGGGCCAACTCCTGAATCAGTTATCTTGTAATCCTCGAGGTCCTCAGTCAGGATGCTCTCCAGCTATTCATCACTATCATGGATTACCCCTTTTCCATTTCAATCAATTTGTAATGTCCCCTTTTTAATTCCTTTAGTTTCAAGTACTAGCACACAGAATATAAACTTGCACAATTGATTATTAAAAAGAATTCCTGATTTTTAACTTGTTGATTTAATAATTAATGTCAAAATTAAATTTATTAAATTGCTTTGGATACTCAGAAATCTGCCCAGACTTATATCAGGTATTATTTTCTGTAGTATTGTCAATTTTCTTCAAGTCGACAGCAGCTTAATGCCTTCGGTAAATAATTTCTAAATCTGCCTGAGTTAGGGGTATTTGTCCACAAATTCAGCAAGGAAAATAAAAGGGTTTTCGTCCTTTAATTTCTGTCATGAGGGTTTTTGTCCTCAGGTTAAATGAACCAAGTTCCATGCTCCAAAGGAGTGATGACCAGATAATAAAAGATGTATTCTGCATATGGTTCTTACTTCTCCTTGTTTGGTGTCTCTTATATATTTTTTACCTTCAATAGTTATGATTCTTCACATGCCCTCTGACCTTTGATAAAATTAAACTTTAAAACCAAGTTCTACTTGTTGTCGCCACAACTTAGTGCCCCCCATTGCCCCAGGATTTACTTCTTGTCTGGTTGCAAAATAGTCTTAATGAGTTCTTATAATCAAAGGGACTCTTGATATATTATTCTAATAACTTGGAAGGCCAATTAAAATATGCACTCCCAATGGGACTAGTTGACTTACGCCCCCCTTCGCCACCATATTTGTACTCAGAGTCTTAGATTCAACTCCCATAGAGAAAATACTAATTTTGTTATTTCATGTCAAATATACTGCGTAGAGATAAAATTAGACATAATACCTTATAAAAATGCTAATCATAAAATATGTCTTCAATTAGTGATTCACTTGAACCTATCTCTCATGAGCATGATTGGTCCACTTGGCATTCAATGCATGTAGGTGATGGGTACAGGGGTTAGGAGTTCAACCATTATGGTACTACTTTGGCTTAAGTGCTTTATTGTTGAGTTTAATTTACAATCAAGCTCGTTTAGCTTGCTACCCCTTTTACAAAATAATTATTCAGTGCTGTGCCTTGCGAATCATCATTCATTATTGAGCTCTCTGACTTTCGTTTTTGTGGAAGTGGTACTTGTGCAATACATCAAATAATGGGGCGATTTTATGAGATTCAGTCGCATAGCTTCAAATGAGTCTATATTGACCTATTTCATGAGTAGTGGTCCACAAGAATCCATCTCTTATAAGCATGAGTGGTTCACTCATCCCTTACTGGGTCTATGTGATGCTCATAGGTTGAAGCACTTGGACTTTGTAGATCACCCATCTCAGTAATACTCAGGCTAAAGCAGTCTTAATTGTGGAGTAACCCCCTCAATCAGGTCCTTCTCAGAGTTTTCTCCTCTAATATTTGTCATATTTTAATCATCTTAAAATGTGGTCAGATCTAGCTAGCATTAAAAATGTTATTTTCAGCGGTCCAATCATTTGGAACTGATCATTATGAAAATGCACATCCATTTGGTTTGACTTTAAATTTACTTGCTTACTGCTTTTTTGGCATGATTCCACATTTAACAGCCAAGTTTTCATAGTGCTTCTAACTTGAAAAGGACCCGGAAGATTTCCATGTTGGTTCTTACCATTATGCCTGTATGGCTGCTTATAATGTCAGTATCAGATGATGTTCGGAAAAATGGTCTTTGTCTACTTATTGCCTGGAATGCACACAACTAAAATAAAAGTTGGAGCTTTATCAGTTATCTTTCAAGCTGCCTTTGAATGGCAAATGTCATGTATTTGAAGGATTGTTGGAGGTTTCCACTCACCAATTTTCTATTTACTGGTATGATTTTGGAATTTTGTTGCTCTTTGAATTGGTTGATGATTAATCTAAGAGGATCACAAAGATGCATCCTAGAATTTTCTTGGGAAGATTTTTCTTTGTTTCTTGAGAATGTGAATTCTTTTATGAGGTTCTCAGTGTGTAGACCTCTGTTTGGCTAGATTTTTGTTTTGTGATTTTATTATTGCTATTGAATCCTCTATGCCATTTTATGAAGTAATAAAATGCTCTGTCCTTCCTGGTAGAATTAAGCATTACTTTGCTGTAAAAGGGACTTGATATTTGGATTATGCCTGTATGGCTGCTTCAATAATGTCAGTATCAGATGATGTTTGGTAAAATATTGTCTTTATCTACTTATTGCCGAGAGTGCCAATTCAATAAAGGGTCCTAGGGCATACATAATGATAAGGAATGCACACAACTAAAAGAAAGGTTGGAGCTATATCAGTCATCTTTCAAGCAGCCTTTGAATGGCAAATGTCATGTATTTTGGACTTTTGTTGCTCTTTTAATTTGTTGATGTCTAATCTAAGAGAATTGCAAAGATCCATCGTAGAATTTTCTTGGGAGGATATTTCTTGAGGATGTGAATTCTTTTATGAGGTTTCAGTGTGTAGACCTCTGTTTGGCTACACTTTTTGTTTTGTTATGCTATTTTCTGAAGTAATAAAATGCTTGTCCTTCCTGGTAGAATTAATCATTACTTTGCGGTAAAAGTGACTTGATATTTGGATTATGTTTCTGTGATTCATTCTTTGTCATCAATTTGGTTTATATTATGGCTATTCTTGTTAATAATTCATGGTTTGTTTATCCTTCTAAGAAATGTAAATGCTATGGTGTATTTGTGCATTCATTCTTTTAAAGACTGAAATATTTGACGCTTAATGTGTCTACTAAGTGAAACTAAATTTATTTTGTTTATTAGAACATCTTGGTTTCATTATATGAAAAATCGGAAAAATCGCATATTTGTTTCCTTGACCACAAGATAAAAAACTCAGCATTTTTGAAACTGTTTTGTATGCATGTCACTTGATATTAACAAGTGTTGAGCATATTATCAAGAGTTGAGCATAAATGAGAGATGCTTCCTCCATCTGCAGTGAATGCAGGCCTATTATATTGAGATGCCAAAATTGATGTCTCAGATGCTTTATACCTCTTAATATATCCACATATATGTTCTGCACGTGCTTTGTCCATAGCTCACTGATTGTTTAAACTTTAACCATTTGTTGTTGGAAAGCAGACTGTTCTGCAATATCAAAGGGAAAGCTGTTATGAATTTTCGTTATAGTATTACTCAACAGATTCTGCATTTGAATATAAGTTTTAAACCTTTCTTGGATAGATATTATGTGATCAACTGCTAACTGAGTTGTTTGTTCTTTTGCTGTTGAGGAAACTAATCAAGTATTTTTATTTGAAACAGTTGGCAGATTTTGTGAAGATACCACTGGAAAGAGCCGGAGGCATGATTGCCCTGGTTGATGTATATTGTATGTTCAATCGTGCTCGAGGGACAGGTGCATTCATAGGAATACAAGACACTAATAATTTAATTATAACATATAGGAATACATGCTGGAGATTGATAGCTGCTGTTTTTCAAAATGTTTTGTGGAGGCTTACTCTTTATGTTTTGCTTTTGGCAGAGCTCATTTCACCAGAGGATTTGCTCCGAGCTTGTGCTATTTGGGAGAGGCTAAATGTGTATGCTTGCCAGGACATTGACACTCTGCTCTCCTAATATTTGATACTATAAATAAATTTTAGTGTAGAATCAAAATTTATCCTATTCTTAATTCCTGTGTATGTATGTCAGCAACAGGAAGAAATTTCTGATGATGGAAAGTAGTAGTTATTTCCGAGTGACTAACTAATGTTTTCTTGACAGATCAGTAATCCTTAGACGGTTTGAAAGTGGAGTAATGGTTATACAATCTAAAGCCCGGAGTGATGCTGAGGTTGGTCGAGTTTAATTACTTTCATTTGTCAAATTGTTTTTCTGGAATTCTTTGGTGCATTCTCTGCCGATGTTATTTCTGAGAAGAAATGGAATCAAAGAAACATAATTTTATATAGATTGTAATCCCATGCTTCTATAAAACATTGGAAGCTTGTTTTTTTTTGATACTGGAATAAAGTCTGGCATTGTATTCAATAATATTTTGTTGTTTTACTTCAGGTTTTTGCAAGAATAACAGACCTTGTTGTAAAACCCGAAGCTTTTCAAACAGGAGTTGGTGCAAGTGAGGCAGCAAGAACCTTGGGTGTTGCGCCGGCACTTGCAAAGGAATATCTTCTTACGGCTGAGAGTAAAGGTGCACTCCTGAGTTGGTTTCTGAACTGTCTTGTGCTGATGGATTTATAATGTATACATGAATGAATGCAGCTTTTTCTTGTTTTGATATATTCCCAAATATTTTCAATATTTTGCTTTATTAGTCTTTTAGATGTATGTTATGGGCTGGTTTTTGTGTTTACATAACTACTTAATTTTTGCAATTTATTTCTTGCTTTGACTATCAGGTTTCTTATGCCGAGATGATGGTCCTGATGGCCTTCGGTTTTACATAAATTTTTTCAAGGAAGTTGATCCAAGTAACATGTTCATGTAAGTGTGTCAATATGCATTTTACACTTTTAATGAATATTTGGAAAGCTAATTGTATTCTTACTGATTTGAGACTTTTTCCATTGAAATTTCGATATGCAGAGAAAAGAGTTTCCACCTTTCCAATGATCGGAAACTGTAAATTTCTGTAGTTTGATAAGATTCTGCTTCATACCATGCTTGTATGGTCTATATTGGTGATTAATTTGATTGCCATGCTGGGGTGGAAATTGTGACTAACATTGATCAGGTCACTCCAGGGAAAAAAGTTGCTTGTCTTAATGAAGAAAGAAAGGCAGATTACCTTAGTTCCTGTGGACAGGTTCATTTTGTAGTCACTATTTAAGGCTGACACACTGCTATATTCTATAATTGCTCCAGTGCCAATTAATAGAACTTTAAAAGAGATATTGTTCTGCAGGAATGGCAGGCCATTGTGGACATCTAAGCATTTACTTATTGTTCCTCTGTATTTATTATGCTGACTTTAATTCCCTAGAGATGTTTTTTTGTTATCCTGACAAAAATGCAATGCTTTTTATCAATCATCCTAAAATTGACAGAATACACCATGTATTGATTATCCTGATATAAAAATCCTTAAAAGTTTAAAACACCCTTTGTATTCTCGTTCTGAAATGGAGTAATTATTTATCTGTTATCCTAAAATTGATAGAATGCTTTGTAGTGTGCATATGTTTTGTTGTCTAAATGAATAAAGAATGAAAAATTAGCTGTGGAAGGATTACTTTTATTATGATCTTATGAGAATGACCTTTTTGAAAATATGGGTTTCTTCAATGGTGAAAATATTATGGGTGATGACACGAGCACCAGCATTTTAAAGAAGTACAAGTTCGTTTTTAATGGTTGAGAATTAGATGCCAGTAAGCTATTGTGCTCTATTCTGGATGAAGTTTTCTCGAAATAATTTTCAGGATGCTGCTTCCTACTTTGCTATATTTTCAATCACATTTGGCAGTTTTGATTCCAGGCTTTTGCAATCCCTTTGAGTAGCTCCCCTGGTCAATGAAATGTAGTTAAATTGCTGCCCAGGAATTAGTGCTGCATGTAATGTAATTAGTGCCATTGAGTTCAACTAACCCCTTGAGTGAGTGCATTTTTATCACGAAACTCTCAATCCAATGCCACAGGGTCGAGCAACAACAATAACAGTGTCACTTTCAATGGTAAACATGAATGTGCTATAGAGTCATAAGAATTCGATTGTGTTATATCCATAATGGCTATCTATATTTTTGAAATAATTATAACATGTACTGTGCAGACGGAAGAGTAATGTGTAGGAATTATCTCCCTGCCCTGAGATAGTAAGGTGACTTGATGTGAACAAATGGTTATTTAGTATAATTATACAGGGAATAAGTTGTTTATGATGGTAAATGGTTAGGTACTTAACATGATTTTTTCGTGCACTTTTGTATTCATGCATGAATATCTACAAGTTCGGTGTAACGATACATTTAACTGCATGCTTTGGTTTTTTTTATTAAGTACCTATGTTTTCTTTATGGGTGATAATTCTTGCCTACCCTTATGAAGCCACTCGTGTGATTTTGGAATTTCCTCTCCCCACTTCTCTACCTCTCGGTATTCCATTTTCCCGACTCTCACCCTTATGCTTTTTCCTCGTGAGACTACCTTCATACCTCTAGCAAAGTAACAATGTGCATCCCATTTTCTTGATCCCTACTCCCAAATTTTCCTTCCTCTTTTAGACCTCTGGGACTTCTAATGTTGACATACCTTTGTAAAATTTATCATGTGGCTCTTTGAATCCTTGAATCCCATTCTTGCATTCCAATTCCCTTGGATCATAGAATTTTCTTTTCCTATGCTCCTTGCATCTTTACACCCCAAATTTCAAAGCTCTGAATCCTCAACATTAGACCTTTAATTTTTTTTCCCTATCTTCTTCCTTTGGAATGTGATTTCTTTGACCTTTGACATTTGAGTTGGAAACCCTATTTACTTATTGCATGACCTAAGAAGCCATTAATGGTAGTAGGTGAACATGATAAGGTATGGGATGATAAACTCTAATGCTTCTAAGTGCCTATGGACCCCTCGTACATGTTTTCTATACAAAGGTATATGATTGCTAATACAATGGACAAGGTTTCAAATACTTGGCCATGTGAGGGTGATGCAAGAAAACATGGATAAACTTCAAACTTGACCAATCTTGATTCTAGCCTAGACATGAAGATTGAATGTGAAGTTATATATGCATATTTGAAGTATGTGATAGTGTTGGTGATTGTGACAATTTCTTGACTATAAGTGTCTCGAGTAGGTTCTTGGGTTTTAAATAATAAATATCTAGGTCTATAAATGATGAAGAATGTTTGTAAACTAGAGGAAGAGGTAGTTTGATAGGGATCTACTTGTAAGTTGATGTATCCATGACAAGCTATAATATTTTAGGAGGGACTTTGAACCTATTTATTGTCTCTCATGCCACATTTGTTAGCATGATTGTTATCATATTTAGATTAATGTATGACATGCATTCTAAGGCATAAACTCTTTTGTGATTATTTTTTCTTGTTACACAAACTCTTTTGTGATTATTTTTTCTTGTTACACGTTGGATGACATTGGTTTTGAAAGGAAATTTGCAGATGTAATGAACTATTACCAGATAAACCCATGGGAGAAAAATATGCAAAAAAGTATTTAGAATCCACAATGCAAAAGAATAGAGAAAATACCATCGAGATGACACAAGATGTACTTAGGAAAACTCTCATGAGGGAAAAATCTATCCTCCAAAACACTCGCACACTCAATGTATTATCTCATGAACAAATATTGCAATACACTTGTGAAGTCTTCATGAATAATTCTAAAATATCAATCTCTTTACTTGAACTCCATGTGAAGAAGAAAATAAGTATCAGGTAGTCACACATCGCAATTCACGCTTCCTCTCAATCAATTTTAGCCAACAATTGAAGGGTTATGATGGTTAACCTAACTAAACTCAATAGTTCTACTCGTGATTCATTTTATAGAAATAAGCTTGTAGAAAATCACCAAGTGGTACTTTATAAACCATATGTCTAATAACACGAGCTTACACAACCATGTGCTTGTCATCTAGTTTTTGGTATTAAGATTTTTCAATATTAAATATTTTTTAATTTGCAACTAACATTAAATATTGATCCAAATGTTACAACATACAAAGTGGCCCCAACAATGTATAACCCATGTGATGCATGCATCCTTAGATTCTTTAGGTGCATAACAAACATATTAATTTTACATCATAAATTTTATGCAAGGTGAACAACACTTTTTCCCAACAAATTTGTGATCTATAACTAAGAATGCTTGGTTATAGGTCTCTTTATTCTTTGAGATTGCGTGTATACGCAAGATATTTTTCCAATGTTGATTTGCATACATGTATTTATCCTCTTTTTGTGTTGTGATTCTATTGGCCAATGGATTAGGCATTGGTCTAGAAGGTGAAAGGTCAAAATATATTTCTTTTAACTATCTCTCTTATTAGTTGCATGAGTAGTTTAGGTTATACCATGCTTGCACGATCCATAATTGTAACTCACGTTTCATTCTTAAGCAACTTAAAAGCAATAAACAAAACTAGAGGATCACGTTTGCACATTTTCCCCTCTTACGCATGTGTATGCAAGGTTAAATGGATTCACTTCTGGGGATATGATACTACTATTATTTTTTGGTACATGCTAAGAGAACTTTCTCAATCTACTTTTTGGAGGTCTTGTAGGTTTGTGTTTAGTCACCGTTGAATGAACTTAGTGACACATCTTGGGGTTCATAGTATTTTGGGTAAGGATTCTCAAGGGTCTTGAGTTTAATTGTTTAATTGTCTTTAATTGTATTGTGGAGAACTCAAGGAATACTCCCTTGGCCTAGTAGAGCCTACAGTAGGAGGAGTTACCATCCTTATCAATTTGTCCAATGTTGTCCCTACCTACTCAAAAGTGTAATTACTTGTCTTGAGTTTAACACCCCATGTAGTTGGGAATAACTTAGATTTAGGGGTTTGGGAACCTACACTTTTAAGCACTAATAGAATGATGAAAATTTATCGACTTTGTTGGAGAGAAGGCCTAGAATTATTTTCCCTTGGTGATTTGGTGTGCTCCAAGATTTTCCTCTTTCAAAGAGGTGCTGATTCTGATTTCAAAGAATACACATTTATTGTTGTAGTCTGGATTATTATGATAAGTTGATTCAAATTCAAAGGTGTGTAAAATATGATACAAGGCACAATGTTCTCTAACATTTCTTTCTTGATGAAAGAATACATGATTGCAATAATTCAATTTTTGCCTTGCATGAATGAACACAACGTTCTAGATATTTTGTTGATAGGCATGACTCAAATTATTGTAGTGACATATCTTATAGTAGCCATGCTCTATCTCTCATTTATTCCCAAAAATCAAGCATCCATGAAAAATCATTATCATCACATTAGGTAACTTGAAAATCAAATCAAGATATTTGAGTTTCAATTGAAATCAAAATCTTGGCCCGTTGTGACAAAACATCTTGTGGTTTAGTCTCTTATCATTCCTCAAGACACCACCTACAAACAATTAGACGTTTCTTGGGTTAATTATGAAATACAAACCATGACAATTAAGGTCTTGAACTAAATGCCCATATTCAATGGTTGTGATATATATGAAGTGAATGCATATGTTATATTTTTTAAAGTTTAAATTTTTTTAAATTTAAATATGAGGACATGTGGATGATTTGCTTTTGTTAGATATCTATTTAGAATCTCAAGGAGATGGCTTGATATTTTCCCTAAACATTATTTTGCTTCTTGGAGGGACCTTGTGGGTACCTTTGATGAGAAGTGCATTTTCAATGTAGATATCATAGGTTGTTTCCTTTTCAAAAATCCCAAATATTTCAAGTCATCCATGTACTTGCATTGATCTAATTTTTGAGGTTTATGAGGTTACTTTGAGTCTAGTGCTTAAGGAGATGAAACTCACATGTTTATAGCAAGCATATGAATGTCTTGACTCCCTTTAAAAATGAGGAATGACTACATAGTGAATTTGATGCCCTCAAATGCAAGCGTTGTTGGTAATGAATTGATTTCTATGAGTTGCAATGATATGGATGCAACATGTGTTAGTGAGGCTTATGATGCAAGAGATAGAGATGCACACCATAATGAAGTGACTACTACATTAGATTGGTTTGAGAATGAAATTGAGAAAGTAGAGGTTTTTGACTTCACATCTTGTTACAACTATGTTGATGATGAAGAAAGTGTATGAACTTTGTAACGCCTCGCCAAGGAACCCTAGAGGATGACACAACTATAGCACAATAATGGGGCAATTTTTTTTTTTTTTTTTAATAAGAAATATTAGTGAAATGCATATCATAACTAAACATATAATCTAACCTAAGTCCTCTAAGGTTCCATGACTACGCTACTAACATATCCTTAAATCAAGAGCTAGAATTAATTTCATTAACTAATGTGTTAACATGATTTGTCAAATAAACAAGTACATTTTAATCCATCACATTAAATGATTAAACAATATGAATCTCCATAACATGTCATCAGATAAACAACATTAAAGATCATTTATAAACAACTAACAAGTAAATATATATAAATTCCATTACATGAGAATACATCATTACATTGTTTACAATAATGCTTCCCTGAATACAATTGGGAAGAGTACATCAATATTACAATAGATGGTACAACCAGAATACAATCCATTACATATACATAAAATACCGCTTTCTTCGAACTGGATCATAAACTGGATTCCACTATAGAAGGTACAATCTCCACGCATATGAACAACAAGGAAATCCAATGGAGGAAAAAACACCAACCTCTTGACCAAGTGGAACCCTAAGGTCCACCCCCATGCTAGGAGATAACACAAGGTCCCACTACTAACAAATAGTCAAGAAGACATAAGGCTAACATAAGCAAGGCTAAACATGGCCCCAACACAACACTGCAACAACATTAACATCACATAAACATATACATCGCTTCCAGAGGCATTCACACAACAAAAGGGGAAAACATAACTAGGGAATGCTAAACTGCAATAGGGAAGAGTGTCATTGCATGGTCCTGGCATGGGTTATCCTGACAGTCTCTCACTAGATGCTGTCCCCATCTATGGTTACCTTGTCAGTCTCTTACTAGACGCCGACCCCATAGGGTGACACATGCAGAACCAACATTCCTTTTGTGAGGACAAGGAAGTTGATCTTGCCAACCAGGCCTTCTCAACCCATCCTTAGCCTAAACGAGCACTACAGACATGGGTGAGACATCCAATTATCTTGTTTAATGTGAAATCTACCCATCCCCCTAATTCATTTTAGGTTATCACTGGATTAAGAAACTCTCCAATGGGTTGTCCTGGTCACCACTTTGGGTTCCGACCCCCATTGAGAGCCACTCCCCCTACTTGCACTAGTAAACCCTACAAAAAGTAAGGCATTAACCATCTTGCACACTTAACCTAATCGCATGAATCACACACATAGAGCAAGGCATTGACCCTCTCGCTCACATATCCCAATCACAAGAAGGTATAAACAGTGCAAGGCATAGACCCTCTTGCACACATCTCAAGCACATTACCAACCACTTCAAAATGAAACAATCATCAAACCCAACATACAAGATACTCCCCCTAAGCCTCTAGAAGGCTACCATTAACCACTTTGCATAAAAGACCCCCACTTAAAACAATAACCCAAAATCACCTTAATTTCACTAAATAAACACATTATTAAAAACAAGAACACAAATAACCAATGCAACCATGAAATCAACATACATTAACAAAACATTCACTAAATGATTGAGAGAGAAATCAACATCTTAAAGGATCATCTAATTTATTCTTTTAAATAAAACCTTTATTTATATAATTAAATCAATTTTCTTTTCCTTACTAATTAATTTTCCAAAATATTTATCTACATAATCAATTAACCATAAAGCAAAATTACTTCCTTTCTAACACCATAATTCATATACATGTATGTATATACATATATAAATACATATATATAAATATATATACCCATAAAACGGTATATATATACATTATGATTGACTGCTGTTTTTTTATATAATGAAACAAATAATCATATCACAAACACATCTTTATATACATACTAATATAAATATACGTATCTATATTAAAATCGAATACCATAGCATGTAACATACTCGCTGATCACCAAACACAACCTAAATTCCATCGAATACTTACACTTGCAACAATAAGAAATAACTCCAATAAAAGAACAAGCGAGGCCATAAACTATACTGCCAAAAATGAACAACTCAAGAACTCATCCAAGCAATCAAGCAATCATTTTCAATAACGAGAGAGAGAAGAATTCAAATTGCATTAATCAGAAAAACGAAACAAAGAACAAAAACAAAGCCAACTTGGATCCAACACTGGCTGAGACGAAATCCGATTCCGACTCCAAATCCTTCAATTTCCAACCCGAACTCTCCAATTCCTAATTAAATTTTTCAAAATCAATCAATAGAATGCAATTGTTTTTTCATAAATTTTTTAGTAGACCCAAATATTATTTTACTTCCCCAAAACAAAAATCAGTGATAATCATGAAAATCTCACGAAAGGATAATTATTTACAAAAGGAAAGCTCTCCTATTTTCAAAACCAAAAATCTAATGAAATATCTAAAATCCCACAAAAACAAGTTTCTTTTTGACAATTAGTTCGAAACTATGCATGTGCTCCAAGAATTTTTTTTCTATCTTTTTAATTATTTTGCTGTTTATTAATTGCAACATTCCATTATAATATTTATTTTATTTTAATATTTCATTTCACTTTTAAATTTATTATAACCCATAACCATTAATAAATATATTTATATCTATTTATTAAAATACTTTTACTTAATAATTTATTTAATTAATCAATTAATCAAAAATAAAATTTATTAAACAAATTTAAATTACACAACCAAATATCAATAACAATTACCTAAACATAATCAAGGTCGAAAAACAAGACCAACTGACCATAAACAACTAACAACATTGATGAGGTAACATACTAGATACTCATCCTCTTCGAGGATGGTGGCTAAGGTAGGGGGCCATATGTTATCTCCAAACAACTATTCCATTGGGTTTAAGGCACACTCAGACCTACTAATTCAGGTGGAGTCAATGCCTAGTATCTGCAACATGCAACACACAAAATGGTTGAGCATATACATAATCATACAATCAAGCACATCGTGAAAGGGAATCGCAGCGTAGCAAGGTACTCACGAATGAGTAATGCAACACTGTCCCTTTCACCAAAACACATCAAACAAGTAACCACATCAATGCATAACAATCCATTGCTTAACAAACAAGATAAGAACAATCAACAGATAATCACATAACAACCATGATCAAATAATCACATAATGCTCATAATAAGATTAATCCACATAATCAAATAAGTCCAGATAACAACCATAACATGTGCATAACTCAAGCAATAGAAGTATCATCAAAGTATCATCAACCATCATTGTAGCAGTGAGTCCAACATCAAACAAAGTATCATAATGTATGATCTTATGCAGATCAACTACCAATCTAATAGAGAACAATATGAGGGGCACTACAAACTTACCTTCAATTGGGTGGGTCATTCTATGAAAATAATAATGATGGTATATAAATTGGCCATCAATTTGTAGTTAAGGTATGCAGTTTTACACTTTTAGTAGCCTTTTGTATAGAGGAATATATGTGCAAAATTATGTATTTAAATGAACCAATTCATGAGATTGATTATCTTGATCATGTACATGCATTGATGTGAAAGAGGAACATGAGACTAGTTTCTTATTTGATGGATTGCCATTGTTTCTTTCCTTGAATGATAGTGAGGTTGTTAATGCTAACCCTTCTACACATGTTTATTTTCACAAGGATAACATGGATGTACCTACACTTAATGATGAGATAATTAATATAAATAATAGTGAACTTATTGATTCTCAATTTGAGGAGCATGATGATATGGATGTTATTGTCTTTAATCCAAACGTGCCTACTTTGAATGCTAATGGTCCTTGAGATTTTAGTCTCAATAGTTTTTAGGGGCTTGGTCTAGAAGCATTAAATTTTGCTAATGTACATCATATTGAGGATTTGTTTTTTGATTCATTATATGTATGTGTTGAGACAAAACCTATCTATTTCGATGGAGATCAGATTGTTTGTCTCTAAGGGAAAGAGGAAGATTCGGTCATATATTGAAGTTAGTTGGTATTTTTTTTTTTTTGCTATAGATTGTAAAGAAGAGCTTGAAATAGGGATACAACTTGAAGGGTGGGGCCTTCTCTATGAGGTGTCTCAAGTGGGCGATTTAAATGCTAAAGGTGTGTTGCCCCATTTTTAGGTCAAGTAGGGTTTTGGCTCATTCTCAAGAAATCACATGATTTAAATGACACAATCATACTATTTATTGTTGAAAATACATTGGAGATCCTAATTCATCAAAATTTAGCTTCCTATATCTTAATTTTCCTTTACAAGATTGCTATGAGAAGATTCTAATTATTTTTCAATGTTTATGAGTGGTTCTAAAACCATGGTCAAACCCTTACTCCCAATTCAAACATTAAGCAAAATCCATGAAAAGTGACTATGTAGTGTTTATCAGCATTTTGGGTTGGTTTGAAAACCCTTGTTGGAGCTTGATGAGGTTTTCAAAACCCCATCAGCTTCCAATGTGCCTTTTAAAACCAATTTAAAGACAAATACAAAGCTAAGTTTAATAGATTTCAACATTTGTTGAATATTTCATAAGATTTTGAAACCATCATTAGGGCCCCAAATAGTTATCAAAATTTAACATTGCCCCTACTTACACAAAGAAAAAGAGATTGTCAACAAATAATCATGGTTTCCAAACCATGAACCAATATTGATGAAAATGAAGGAATGGTTAATGTCAAAAGATTGAAATGTTGTGACAAGCAAGGTGAGAGTTGATGAAAACTAGTTTTAAAAATTCAAAGGGTTTCCATACCCATTAGAAAATTTGATTAATAAATATTTCCAAGGGAAAGAAAAGAAAAACACATAGTTTTAAACAAAAAGGAGGTTGTGAGTTCATTGCAATGGAATGATAAAAAATGAATAATCAACTAAAGTTAGAACAAAAAAAGAGTGAAGGAAAGTTCCCTAACTTTAGTCATTCAAAAGGCTCTTGTCAACAACTAAAGAGGTTTTCAAAAAGGTTGATAATTAAAAAATTAACCCTAAAAGTGTTACCAAAGGATATATAGTGAAGGAGAAGGTTCTTTTAGAACATTACAATACCAACAACTTGTAGCTTTGAGAAGAAGAGCTCATCCTATGCCCTAGTTTTTCCACCAATCCAAAAAATCTTATGAAACCATTCATGTCCTATCCATCTTTCAAAACATAAACATTCACAACAAAAGAAGGTATTTTCCACCCATATTCACTACATTGCTCTCTATTCTTTAAGTTATTTGAATATTATTTTCTCTTACACATATAATTGTTAAACAAAATGGAATAAAGGAATTTCTTTTCCAACCATAATCAAGTCCTAAAATGAGCCTTCCATCTTCATTATAAACCCTAGTTGTGTTCTTTGTAGGTCTAAAATAATTTTTTTTGTAGTAGCGATAACATTTGTCTATTTATTTGCTAGTCCTATGAAATCTACCTCTTGTTGTATCTTATGAAAACACAATATTCCTCCTAATCTAGTTGGGATACCATTATTAGAATCTATAGTCCATTCCTTCTATTCAATGACCTATATAAACACCATGAAGTATAATTATTAAGGCTATGATTTCATGTCAATTTTGGCAACAAGACTCTTAGAGGTCAAGGACACGAATTTAGGGCATGTTAGTCTTGAAGATTTATAGAATACGATGAAAGAAGGGGAAACAACTCTAATTGCAAAAAAATTATTCAAGAGTGAGTTAGCTCATGCTACTATCTTCCCCATTTTAGTTCAATGTACAAATTTGGTCCTCAAATGTATCAAACACTATAATCCAAAAACTAAAGTAAAAATATTGATGATAAACAAGTGACACAACTTGGGGCAGGGGGCCTAGCTCGATTGGCTAAAGCATCCTGTTGCAGGCAATAGGTCACGAGGTTTAGTCTCCCCCCAAACCCTTTGTTACTGGAGCGTGTGTCGTGCTAGTGCCACCGGTCACATGAAAAAAGTTTGCTAGGCGCACTGCAGTTTATAGGGGGACGGATACTCGACTGGTTCTTGCAGTCTAAAAAAAAAACAAGTGACACAACTTGATGGCACTTCTCTTGGGGTCTCACTTAGGTTACCTATCAAAACAATAGTTTATAGACATTACAAAAAATATGGATGATTGATTTTATACTGAGAATAAAAGTATGTATAAATAATATGGCACAAAATTGGTTGTAAGTACCTAAGAAAGGTAAATCCTAGTTACCTAAGTACATCCATAGGTCTTATTTTTTAGAAGATATTTTTGATATAATAATTTTTCTTCATAGAATCAAAAAAACTAAAGAGTCCTATTACTTTGAGAAATGGATGCATCTTTTTATTATTCTTATATGCATAGGAGACCAATTTATTGATTGGGCTAGTATTATTAGTGATAAAAAACATGAATAATTGGTGAATTTTGAAGTAAATCAAAATTTCTATGTCTTCCTACCTCTTTTATGCTATTGCAAGCATGAAGGTTTGGATAGGGCTCATAATTAGAGGAGTGTATGATAATATGACTCACATTTACGATCGTTACCCACAATTATAGTTGAAACATACAAACAAGATATTCAAGAGGGCCATGACACATTAACAATACTAATAGTGAAGGAACATCAAGGCAAAAATTTTCTCAAACTATGTCTAGATACAACAATTCTCATTATCACTTATGGGAGTTATTTCATGCAATTTATGAGGTTTACTTATATCCATATTGGAGGATTTGATGGTTATCCATATAAGTTGCCAAAGTTTGTAAGTGATAAACTTGTGTAGATATAAGTTTGTAGATATATTGGGGAGGTTAAAAAAAAGTGTAGAGAAAGGGAGGGAGTTGCAATTCCTTTTCCTAGTGGTCTTAGCCACTACGTGTGTAAATAATCATTTGACACTCAAAACAATGAGCAATAATTTGCCTAAATAATTATGTATTTCAACATTATGTGGTTTCTTTTAGATAGTAAGGGTTACATCAAGAAAAAATCAAACCTCAAATTTGGAATTATCATTTCCCTGAATTATATTTTTCTTGCAAAGATTGCAAAAATTACTTTGAAGCTAAGAAGAGAGGTGGGATGAGGTTTACCTATAATCAAATAGAGGAACTAATATTGAGATGAAAAAATTAGGAAATAGAAGACGACGAATCAAATTTGATTGATCCTATGTACTATGCTAAGATTCAAACACAATCAATTCCACCCATTAATTTTGTTATAAAATAAAATAAAAACATTAATGAAAGGATGCTTACATTACTAGAATATTAAAAAATTGGTTGAAAGGAAGGCTACTGAAACCATGATGACCAAGTTATCAAATAAAGATGAGTCTTCAAAGAAAAGGAGAGGCAGTGATAAAGAGGTAGAGTCTTCATCTTTTCAAGCTACTCCATCACACTCTGCTAAGTTTAAAAGAAATGCATCAGAAGGAGACAAAGATGAGGATCCTTCCAAAAATAAAGCCTCCAAGTGTACATGGGGGAGGGCACTTAAGCCAACTATTTTAGATCTTAACAAACTCTTTAAGACTTGTGACTATGTTTAGTAATAAATTGAAGTTGAATTCTTATCAATTAATGCCAATATTTTAACCAAATATGAAAATTAGATGGTTGACACTCATACTATGAAAAAGAAGTTCATAATATTGATTGATAATATTTTTTTTTTAATAAGGATGTATTTGATGAATCTATTAAGAAACTCAATAACCTTCATGCTACCCTCATAATTGTGTTAGCCATCTACCAAGGTATTGAAAGGAATTGGATGGATTTAATTGGTTGAAGTCTATATGAAAGCTTTGAATCACCAATGTTATTATGAAAAAAAATACATTGCTTTAGCTATCAAACTATTCCAAGTTTACAAAGTCAAGTCATCTTCTAACCAATCCTAGGTAATTTAAGAATATATTCAAAAGACAATGCAAATTAAGTGGAAAGAAATGGGACAACACCACAACAAGATCAATGACTTGGTCTCTTTTTTAAGTTTTAATTTTCATGATTCTTTTTTGAAAAATTAAGTTATTCATTATAAAATAATATTAGAAAATAAACTTTATTTCTAGAAAAGTTGAGCAAAATAGAGCCAAAACAAAATTTATTTTTAATTATTGTATTTTCAAAAATCAATTGTAAATCAATTATGGACTAAATGACTATATGTTTTGTCATTTATAAGAGAAGAGGGTTCCAAATTTTAAGATAATTTCGTACATATTATGTAGAAGAAAAAAAAGTCTTTATGCTCTTCATTTTTGAGATCAATAAAGGAATTAATATTGTTGCTTTGTGTGCATTTGTTATATTTATTGATACTATTGCTTCTATTCAAGTGGTAGCCATTTTTTAAGTCCCTCTTTTGCAATGTGATGTATCTATTGATTATTTTTTATTTATTTTATATAAATCTAGGCTGAGATAAAATAGTTTTTTGTAATATATATGTTGGAAATATCTCAAGAAAAAATATTTCTTATGTTAGATTCAGTTCTTGTATTCAAACCCTAGTTGTACCCTTAAATTTAAACATGTCTCTTCAAAAGAAAAATCTTTGAGTTTATCTTTCTTTTGATCAAAGCCCTTATTTTTTTAAAAAAATCTAAAATTTGTGACTTCATACCAACCAATCTAGGAACGGGTTGTTCCTTCTTTTTGTTTAAGTTTCTATTTAGTTGGCCTTTCCTTCTTTTTGGTAAAAAGAATACCCTATAAAATAAAACTTATCATATAAGGGATCCACTCATATCAAACATAGAGGAATGTTGTTTGTTTAGTTACAATCTATCCAACTATTGTGAATATTGTCATTTCCCATTGGGCAAGTCAAGGCTAAAATTCAATGATAATTATAATGACAAAAATATTTACCAATAAATTTTTAGCAACTCCACTAGGGAACAATTGACCATATTATTTTTATTGTGTTGCATTTATCCAAAGTAAAGTAATATAGAATACACAAATGACTATTTAAAGCAACATTGGAACTATATTACAACTAAATATCAATTGGTTAGAAGTGAAACTAGAAGACATAATAATTGATTTGTATACTCTTTCTTGGAGATACAGGAGGTCCAATCTACAATAACATAAAGTTAATAAAGTTTTGGAGGATGAAGAATACCTATGGAAAGAAATAAGGAGACAAGAAAGCAAAAAAATTATTGAAGGTAGAAGGTTGGTAGTAGTTGAAGAAGTTATAATAGTGCCAAGAGGGAATTAACCTAACCTAGTTTGTATGGTGTAGAATAACCAACATTAATCCACACTTTAGATACCAAAAGATACACTAGGGGTGATTTATATAAAGGTGTAGGGGAACATACGTTTGATAGTTTGGAAGAAGACAAATTTACTACATATCTTCTATATCGACAAATACAAAAGTTAAATCAACAAGTAGGCCTTCTTCACTTATTAGAAAAATAGTAAATTATCCTACTTGTTAGGCACTTACTCTACATGGTACAATAGTTCCTCTAATTATTAATTTACAACATATAATTGTACAAAATATGGCACAACAACAACCAATTCCTTGGGGTGCATCTATTGGTCCTCTAGTAGTTGGTAACCAACTTCATGAGTTACCTAAGGGCTCTAGGAATAACTTTCCTAAGTTAAAGGGTGATGGAAAAAAATCTATAGAGGATCATATTAATGCCTTCTTTGTTGCATGTGGTGTCCTAGGTGTGCAAGAAAAATATTTATCAATGAGATTGTTTGTGGAGTCTTTAATTGATGTTGTCGTTGAGTTATTTTACCACTTACCATTTGGTTCCATAGACTCATGGGACTCAATGAAGTTTGAATCTTGCATCAAGAGTGTTGAAGATTAACATTCTTTGCTAACTTAACTTAATCAACTTAAAAAGGAGATGCACAAATCAATGTGGGAGTTTGTCATCAAGAATGATAAGATTGTGAATAAGTTATGAGGAAACAAAGAGACCCATTGCCGGGAATAAAAAAATATTCTTTATCGATGCTCAACCTTTAGATACTAGTTTTCACTCAATAAGAGGAAGATTTGCTAATTTCAAGGTTGCGAAGAACTTGACAATTGAGATAAAATATGATCTTATCATGGCTAGAAATGGAAGAAAGAACAATAAACAAGTAAAAATCCAGCCACTATCTCTTTAAATCCAATAGTGTAGAGGCCAACAAGTAACTTAATTAATTCTAAGTGTACAATGAAAACAACTTTTATTCTAAGATATACCTTGAAAAGGTTACATGCAACTTAACAACTATAAAATGTTGTGTTTTCCTACTAAAATGCACAAGCTTGATTTAGAAGGACCATCTACAAGTTGGAAAAGTAATACTTGTTAGGAATATTACATCATTAAGTGTCTTCATTATGGTTTGTTACATTTTTTAGGTTTATTTAGGGTTTTCTTATTTCTACGTGTATTTGTTATAGTTTGGTCATACCCATAATTATTTGTTATCTCATGATTATCTATGTAAGGGATTTATTATAGGAGGTTCCCTATAATATAGGAGATGAAACTCCTATAAATATGTAATATCTTATTGAATGAAATCTTGGGAATATAATCATTTTTATTCAATACATAAAATTTGTTTGGCTTCTACAAAATTCACATAAATTTCTTATAATTAACTGTGTAATTTTCACTTGATAATTGATCACAATGGTGTGACAAGGCTGAAAATGAATTGGTTCATGAAAATAACAATGATGAAAGAAACTATAGAATAAGAGTTGGCTAGAGAAGAAATTATTGATTATTATATCAACTCTACTATTAGATTTCTCAAGTATGAAAATAATTTGGAAAGATGAGGTGATGTTTATACTACATTGAATGATTAAAATCTTGTATTGTATTCACTAAATCCAAAAAGCATAAGTAGGAAATGAGGCTATAAATTTAAATAACTTGAGTTCCAATGTTGTGATTAATTCTAAAAAATATATATTATCAAGAATTCTTCTTCTTTGAAAAATAATATTATTTCTACTCCAAACAACGTACCTAAATCTATAGGTATACACATGTATTCTCCCATTTTGAATTCTTTACCTATAAACAGGTCTTCTAAATATTTTGATATTGTAAAATATTGTAAAAACTCCAAGGTTTAAATATCACAAGTTGAATACTTAAGATTGAACCATAATGAAATAGATTACCTTATAAAATATGTAAAATTAGATTCATCTCCCTTGTTCTCTCATGTTAATGCATTTTACCTTGATAAATTTTTTAATGGTGAAGTTCCCTCCTCTATCTTACCCTCTAGGACCAAAAATCATGTTCCTTTAAGTCTAGATGAAAAAAAAAATCATTTATATATATAATTTCCTATAGATTGAGAAATTGTATCATAAGTTTAGGAGCTTTTGATAATCTAATACCAAAAACATATTTCCAAGCCCTTGGCCTTTGTCTAAAAAGAAATTTGGGAAAATTTTATTCCATGGAATCAAAGAAAGTAACATTTGGGTAGATAAAAGATGCTCAAATATCCCTCACAACCTACCCCAATAATAGGTTGAAATTAATCATCTCGGTGGTTGACATTCCAACTAGCTATGGAATACTTTGTTGATCGCTGTTTTCTACACAACAACAACAACATAGACAAGATGCAATATCCTATCTCTCTTAAAAGGTAAATCTCTATCAGCAAGCCTCAAGAGATAACCCCAAGGTATTTATGTCAGGTCTTGACAATGCATAAACAACTCAGTGATAAATGTGAAATTGTTGGTAATCACAATGAGACCTTACTACAAGCAAACTATTGAATCGATTTTGTTAGATTTAGCAAACTGGTGACACTTCAATCCTAGATTTTACCCGATAATCAAAGAAATAACAAAAGAGTGAGGGTTTCAAAGAGATTTCTAAATCTAATATTACTCCTAAGATCAACAATGAAAGTAACCAATACCCAAAACAAACCAATCCTTCAAAACTAACTTTTGCTTGACCCAGATAAATCTGCTATCTTGTAGAAACAGTGCAATCTTCTAAGGCTCTTAAGATTTTCAAACCATGAACATGCATTCAAATAACTCTATTGTAGTTAAAATGAACAACATTCACGATTGAAATAAGCACAAGGAATATAAAGTCCAGGCTAGCTTTGCAAAGCAACTAACAATCAGTTGGTTGCGAAAAGTATGGACTGAAGGATTGCTGCAACATTCGAGTATCAAACTACCAACATTATTGAATCAAATTTAATCTAAAAATTAACCTCCTCAAAGCAATTTTAAAGATGGAAAACAAGAACCATGCAAGACAAGAGAATACCATTATGACACCAAATCACAATGACATTACTCATATTCAGATTGTCCACTGTAGCAACAATTCCAGCTTTCTGTTACAAAATTTGCTTCAGGATGACTATTTGCTAACTTACTCTACCTCTAACAGGCTAACTTCTAACTATTTTTCTTTAGCTTTCTAACTATCGAATTCTCTTCTTCTAACCCTTTACAAAGAGGCCAAATGCCCAATATATAGAAATTCCAGATAAACGCTAGCCAGGCAAGGGTTTTGCAGCAATAACTTGGCACAACCACTTGGCCGAGGGAGTCTTCGAAATGGGTCAAATAGGCAATAAATGTGTGTCCTGTCGAGGTCAGCCCGGGATCCGTGATGCAGCCCGGACGACGCGTGAGAAGATAATGGGGAAGCACAAATCGTGCCACCACCCATCATCAGCTCTTTTCCCTATTATCCTTGCACTGATCTGACTCTTCGTGTAGCCTCAAGAACACTGCATCCAGGTCGGCTACAGGTGGTACTAGCAGAACCCTGAGTCGCCTCTCAATGGACACAATATCCTCCCTTGAGTGTTTGACCGACCTATCCCAATCTACTTTGTATGTCACATGCTTATCAATAATTGCGAGGTAGGTGGCCGCATCATCTAGTTGGTGCTCAGAAACAGAACTGCCATCAAGTGGTGCATAGACATCACACCACCATTCTTTCAACTGCTTTAAACTCAAATACTTGGGCGCGATTTTCATCCATCTTGTCATGATTTTGAAAGCTATGCAACCTCCATAGACGCCAGCTAGGGTGTCATCAATGTGTTTTCTCTGTTTGTAAATCTTTCTTAACACCTTTTTCCTAATTTGCAACACCTCGAACCATTCCCATGGTTCGGCAGCTCTAGAGGAGGGAAGAATTCCATCACTCACCAACTTGTCCCGGGTGTACTCCATTAGAGTTCTGGTTTTCTGTAGGAGGTCAGTGTCCTCTTTATCTTGTACCAACACTTGTTTCAACCATTCAATTGTCATGACAACATCCCTCCCAGTTGACAGGATCTCCTTAATGCTCTCATCACCCTTAATTTGTACTCCTTTCAACCAATTCGTAGTGGCAAGGCTGGAATCCTTCATGTTTTCAAGCTCAGTTATGGTCTCCTGAGGCAAAGGATCGGTGGTAGAGGAAGAGGGATTGATGGATTGCAGTGGCTTCATTAATTCCTCCAAGCATCTCTTGAGATTTTCATTTTCTCTCTTCAACTCTTGCTTGGTTTTTACTTCCCTCAATCTGTCCACAATAACTGTACTGGAGCCCTCATAATCTTCAATGTCCTACTCAACTGATGTAGGCCCAAGATTGAAAGTATGTATATTATAATCATTTCCAGCCACATCATCTCTATTTTGATCTGGGATAGGGGTAGCAACATGAACAACCTTATTATGTGCCTCATCCCTTTCAACTCTCGAGATCACTCTAGCTTTCTTTTTACCCTTGTCCTTTCCCATCCTAGCTAGCAATGCATCCCAATTCGGTGGACTATCTTCCACAATCACCTATTTTCTCTTTATTTCCCTGTCAAGCCATTTAGGGACAACAAAATCCAATTGTACCCGGGCCTATTTTTGTTCTCCTTGTTGACCCTTAGGTGCCTCCTCATTCAAATTCAGTTCACCAGGAGTCTCATCCACCTTACTTTCTGCTTTTTCAACATGTTCCTCCTCTTGTTCAAGTGATGGATCTTTCACTGCCTCTTCTTCCCTTGGAGGAGATTCAAATGCCTCAGTCCTAATAGGAGAATCTGTATGTGCAATCATAGGGGATTGCATTATCTTTTCAATCTCTGCATCCGTACTGTGGAGATCACCTACATGGAATTCTTCACCTTCAGTATCCGGATGATCTTCAACATCCTCCTCCTCACTCAGTTCACTTTGAATTTCATGAGTGGAAGGAACATCATCATGTTGCTCCTCATGAGAAACCATCGGAGGTAAGTCAGCCTCAGGCACACTGTCCTTAGGAGAAGGAGTCCTAGACTTCCTTGCATACACCTTGGCCTTCTCCTCTAAGCTTTCAACATTTATTACTAGTGGGGTAGCTACCTCCTCTGCAACCTTGGAGCTTGCCGTCTCTGAAAATTTTATAATTCTTCTTCTCTTTAGCACAGGAGCATCGGCCTTAGGATTTTGCTTCTCAACCTCCTTATGCTCAGACCCTTCAATCCTTGTCCTTCTCTTGGCCTTCGGCCTCCTTTGTTTCACGGTTCCCTGGGTCTCTTATTGTTGAACACCTTTTGTCTTTATCTTGGATGGGGAATCCAACTTACTTTTTCCCTTAGGATCCTACTCGGTGGATTCCTTAGAGGTGGAGTGAGGACTCAAGTCCCCCATCAGGTTGTAAGTGCACTGTACACCATTATTCTCCAATTCCCACATTGTATGTTTGAGCCACATCTATGTGAATTTGAGACCTAGATCCATCAGTTGCCTCAATTCTGTTTGCTCCTCTTCCAACCAATCTACATCACCAATCGGTTTGTCCTTTATGGCCTCATAGGCATGATCCTGGATTAGGTTCCCATCATCCCCCAACTGATTAGGTACTGCCCTCACATTGTACAATCGAACTGCTTCCACCGGAAGCCGAGAGAATTTCTTCTTTCGAACCTCATACTCATCACTGCAGTTGGCCCAATAGTCCTCTAAGTTTACCTTATGGCAATATTCCCTGCTAGCTCTCTTTTGAGCCTCCTATGTGATGTCAAATCTAGATCTCCTAGAATGGAGAGACAGGCCAAGAGTACTCAATTCTTCCTCTGAAGCTTGGGCAGAACCAATGGAAGGACATACCTCCCCAGTGCTAATCCTTAGTGGGAACTCTCCACCAAATCCAGTCTTATGCTTATCCTTCTTGACAATTGCATCAAAATCACAAATCTGCCTTGTTACTTCCAACAATATAATGTGATCAGTGGGGTACCTTGGAAGTCTGTATGGGGCCTTTTGACAACCATCAATCCGAATGTAGGAGAAGGTTAGAAATTGAATAAACCAAGCTCCATATTTCTTGATGAGCTCCTTAGCTTGATCTGAAATTCTGACATGCTCTGCTTCCTTAAGCATTCTGGTGATATGCATGGTGAATGCATCATTTTCTCTCCTATAATTTGAACCTCCCCAACGTAACTGAGGGAAAACTTCATAAATAACATCCTGTCCAAAGGTGCCCCTTTTATCCAATCCTCTGTAGGGGTGGGACCTAGCAAGTGCATAAACCAAATAGGAGGTCATTGTAAAGGTCTTCGTCTGTAACACCTTAGACAATTGCTTGTGAATTACTTGGCTAATGACCCCTGCCCAATGGTAGTCAATTTTCTTTCGTTCCATCCTTACAATTGCATGGCACATCCAATTCTCAAATGTACTAGCATTCTTTAATCCGACCACCCTACTAAGAAATGTGATGGCATCATAGTACTCCTTGAATTTTGCTCTAAAAAGCTGCTTTGACAATTTGGAATAGTGTGACTTGGGTTTCTCTAGCTAGGAGTTGATTAGCTGCTGTGACTTCACAGTTTGGTCATCGTAAAAATCCTGAGCTGCCTGAATGGTGAATCCCACCACATGAGATCATTCTGGCATATCAAAGGTCTGGGCAATGGAGACCGGGTTGAGATTTGCAATAATTCTCCCTTGAGGACCAATTATCCTTTGTGTGTCCTGATCATAGTGCCTTGTGCACTCAAGGACCAGCTCATAACATTGTATTGTAGAAGGGAAACCAGCCACATGGGCCAAACCTGACTCTTTCATTCTTCTAGTCACCAAAGGAGGATCCTCAGTCACCATCCTTGCTTTAAATTCTTTGTAGTCCCAGAGGCCAACATTGGTATCAGTGACTTTTGACTAGACATAAGTGATCTTACTCTCAGGGACCTTGCTCTTAATGTCTAGCTTGATCCTCTCTGCATCAGACAACGAGGAACCAACTGCAGCCTTGCTTGATTCAGCCTGTATTCAACATGAAAATATAATAAAAATCATAGAAAAGCAAGGTTAATCCATCAAAACACCATTAGAATGTATCTCATATAGTCAAGGTGTTATTAAAATTCCCATAAAGTGACTACAACAGATTTTGGGTTTTAAGACTATCCACAGAATCTGAACCACAGAGGAATTTTGGGAAATTCCAGTCTGCTCGGATTCCAATGGAATAACCAAAAAAAACCTACTTAATCATTAAACTTGATCATTTTCATCAATAAACCACGTGGGAGATCCAAAAATGACATAAAATAATCATCAAATGCAACACAAATTACTAATGAATCCAATTGTTTCATGTTCCTTTGTATTTCACCAAATTTTTAAAAAAATCCATGAGGGACGGATTTCCGCGGAGAACGAGCCAAATAGGACTTCGGGAAGTTAGTGAGATAGCGGATTTCAGAGAAATCTAGACCTGACGGACATCCGCGGGTAGGGAAAAGTTCCAGACTAAATGGGATTCCCGGGGTGAAGGCTTTGGCCAGAGTTGGAGTCTCGCGGAGAAGTCCTGGCGAAGCCGTGAAGTTATGTCAAAGGATGCTGTCAGAAAAGATCTTGCCAAGACATGAGGAATTCGGTGTAACATTTGGGCGAATCAGCAATATAGTAAACAACATCGATATGATCAAAGGTTAGTTACGGTGAGGTCTTGGAAAATTCGTTTTGTTTCACCGACTTATGGGTCCAAGCAAACACTTTGGCCAGACTTAAGTTTATCTATGTGATGTCTCAGTGAAGTCACAGAGTCTTGCCGAAAGGCAGTGTATCAAACATTTCAGTGTGACTAGCGGGTAGTCGGGGTAGGGTCTCGGCGACAAAGGAGAGTCACAGTGAATCAGGCGAATATCGTTATAAGTTCTAAGTTCAGCTGGAGGTCCCAGCGACTACACAAAGCTTCGCCGACAAAGGAATCTCGTCGGCATAATGTTTGGCCGACAATGAAAGGTCACAATGAAGGGAGACTTGAGCTCGCTGAGAAAGGAAGGAGTCTCCATAAGGTCTTGGCGACGGTGATAGTCACAATGACTCCTAGAAGATCGGCATGAGAATCACAGTGTCTTGGCGACTAAATGTAAACTCGAAAAGGCTCCGATGAGACACAAAATGACCGTTGTGACATCTTGGTGACTCATACTAGTCTTTCCAAAAGCGAAGATGAAAAAGCACGTCGACGAGACATCTCCTCGCGGGGTGAGGTCCTAGCGAAAGCAAAGGTTTCGCCGACTGGCGCGCATACAAGATTTCATCAGTGTAAAAACAATAGTGTTACGACGACCCGACATGAATAAAGGAAGACTACTTCAGAAAACCCCAAGGTGATCGATATGACGTCTTAGCGAGCCCGAATGGTTACAGCGAAGGGAATCTGGAAGAGATGTAGAGTCCCGAACTGCGACGCTAAGACATGATTTCACCTAGACATTGAATCAACTATGGATTTTCAAAAAGCTTAACTCGGGGCAAGCTAGGGATGGGCTCTTCATGAATTCTTTGTATTCTAGGTCAATCCTAAGACAACATCACTTGATATGGAATTTCCCTAGGTTTAAACCCTATTCATCTGTCATAGTGCACGGGCAAGCTCATAATTTAGTTGTTTCACTGTTGAGTCACCACTAGGGTTCATTGATTACTCTCAGGTAAGATTCATTAAAATGCATATGGGCACATGAACCCAAAGATTTCCTGGGAGACAACAAGGATGCAACACTTAACAACCCCTAGCACAAAACACATAGGAAACCAAATCCTACAAGTGCTCACAATACCAACATGCCATTCATCATTCAATTAAAACTAGAGCAATCAGACACATACCATTATGAAGCAGAAATTGATCTCAAAGGCAGCAAACACGAAGCTCAAGGGTGTCCACAACAATACACAAGTGAGGATGCACCAGAAACCACCACAAAATCAATCAAGTGAAAGCCGAATGTCCCAAAATGAAGTCAATCAATCGTAGGAAAGCACTCCTTAGCTCAAATGATAGAAAATAGTGAACATAATGGCACAAAAGATCTTAGAAATCAAATAGGATCTAGCCTTCAAAGCACGTACAAAGCCATTAATGCACTCGATAAGAAAGTCCCAAAAACTTGGAAAGCTGATGATAGGGCAGAGTTTGGGAAAATCCAAACCACGCGAAAATCTATGAAGACCCAAAAGTCTCGAGCAACAAGGTCCAACCAAAATCCAAGTAGGATCCGGGAATATCCGACCAGGGTGGAAAATCCCAAATCAGGGCAAAAGCTCAAAACTCATCCAAAACTTAGGATTTTTAATGAATAACCTGGGGAAAACACTTAGGCATTCAAAAATAAACAATTTAAACACGTGCCTAAGCAAGACCAAAACCTCAAAAGAAAGGGCCAAAACACCAAAACCGAAGCGAAAGAGGGTCCCTGCTTATAGCGGGGCGTGTGTGCAAAAAACTACACAACATACTTCTTAGCCATAGATTTTGTAAAGAATTTTGGTGGTGAGATTCAAATGTATTGGTCACATGCCCATATTCCCCCTAGTGGGAAAAAAGGTTCATCTTGACCCAAAACCAATGTTTGAGTTTACTATGCTCAAGTTAGACTATCCTAGGTCTAAATTCTTTTGTGAGGAGATGAACCATGAAATATATATGTTGTCTTCTAATCTAGGTGAAGAAACCTTATATCTACCTTTCCTTGACATGCATTTAGAATTGTGGACTTTATAATTCAATAAAGATTCTTCTTCTTTGGGTTCTAGGATAGGTGTGGTATTGTTATTTCTAGATAATGATAAATTCACATTCTCTTATAAGATGGAATTCAGGAATATCGACAACACTATTGAGTATGAAACCCTATTATTGGGAATGGATCTCACAAAAGAAAAGGGGATAAAAATGTTGAAATCCTTAAGAGATGTGGATCTTGTACTAAATAAAGTAAAATATTTATAGTAAAAAATGAAAGGCATAAACATTAGAAGAAAAAGATATGGGATAACATTGAATTATTTGATTTGTTTTCCATAGAGATTATTCCTAGGGGAAGAAAATCTAGAGCTAATTCTTTGGTTGTCTCTACATCCTTGTTTCTTCTTCATCTTGACTTCAAAGAGGATTCATACAAGGTATAACCGGTTAATTATCGTAGTGTCACACACAATGTAGATCATTAGAAAGTGTTTGAGAATGATGAACATATTATAGCTTTTTTGGAGAACACTAAAATGTTTTTCAATTTATATTTTGAAGGAATTTATTTATAATGTAAAAAATTTATTCTTAATTCTACATAATTTATAATAAATGTGGTAATTCAACTAAAGGGTAATAAACTACCAAAAGGACTAGTTTCTTTAGAAGACTTATTTGATATGTAATAGATGCATGAAGAAAAAGATTTGTGAAGATACAAATAATCTTGTTGAATATAAAAAGATAAATATTAGCACAATAGATGATCCTAAGATGGTTTGCGTTGGGAAGTGTTGCACTCCAAAGGAAAGGAAAAGATTAATTACACTATTAATCAAATATAAAGATTTTTTTTGTACATGGTATTAATACGCTTTGAAGAATTTTATAGATGGTATAATAGAACACTATATTCCACAAGTATGGAGTAGCTCCTTACAAGAAGAAACACCACCCTTATAGACACCCCAGTTATGATATTAAAATTTTAAATTTTAATTAATCTTGACCATCACCCTTATAATTAATTAAATATCATTATTTAATTAATTATCCCACTCTACCCTATAATGAATTAAATATTATATTATTTAATTAATTATCCATATTTATCTTGGAAATAATTAAATATTCATTATTTAATTAATTATCCATATTTATCTTGGAATTAATTAAATATTCATTATTTAATTAATTATCCATATTTATCTTGGAATTAATTAAATATTCATTATTTAATTAATTATCTCATCTTCTTCTATAATTAATTAAATATCATACTATTTAATTAATTATTTCATTTCATCTTACAATTAATTAAATGTCACATTTAACTGATTATCCTATAGTCTCACCCAAATTAATTAAATATTGCACTATTAATTAATTTGACTTTTGTGCACATTCATCCAAATCTCCTAATCTCAATTAAGTTAATTAGCCAATGATTAATTAACTTAATTCATAGCCTAATCATCATTAACCTTTTCTCCAATTTTTTAATTCTCCTTAATCTTGGTTAAGTTAGTAAATCTATGATTAATTAACTTAACCCATCCCCTAATCATTAACATTTTTCCTAATTTTTAATTTTACCCATTCCCCATGCACAAGTCATCATCCATCTCCAAGTCATCCTTTGACCTCTCTTCTCATTGGATGCTCACACATGTGTAAGATCCTCTTCCCCATAAGAGCCACCCTACACTTGCCATTTATCGCCACTTGTCATATGGTCAAAGCCTACTCATCTTACACCTTTCCTCATTTATTTCCACTTGTCACAATCTTGTTATTCCAAAGATGTGCTCACACATGTGTGAGCACACCTTTCTCTCTTCCCCATGCCACATGTCATGGTCACATGCCTCCACCTTGTGACACTTGTCACAAGGCTAAGCCTTGTCATCTCATTCAATCTCAACCATCCATTTTGCATGAAGATCTTGACCCTCCATTTCTCCATTAAAAAAACTATAAATTGAAGCCTCTCCATCCCATTTTGATCATCACAACTTATGCTATCCTTATTATGTTAGAATTATCATGAGATCAATTCAAAAACCAACAATCAAGAGCAAATCAACAAGTTCTTAGGTGCAAACTTGAGCTCAATCCATGGAGAAGGAAGATTGAAGGTATAATTGTCATTCTGAATGCATTTTGTTTATGCTTTTAGTAATTTTACCTTCTAAACATTTTACTTACCTTCATTTTGGTATGCCCAGTGGGACCCACACCCCCTTCTAACAATTTGGTGAAGTTTTAGTTCATAGGTTTTAGATTCACACTCATCTCTGTAGATTGGTGCTTGCATTGCGACTAGTTGCGCCTACATGACGACTCTTGGCACTTCCGCATCATCCTACTGCACACCTGATCTAAATTTGGGCGCCTATGCAATGACCTTCGCCACCTGCACCTCTCAAAATAGTGTATGTATTTGCACATAGAATTTTGACCATTTCTCTATTTTTTTGTTTTGATTGTAGGGTTATAATTTCTTAGGTTGTTTTCATAAGTTTTTAGGATATTTGTTACAATTTTAACTCACAAATCAATCTATAATCATTAGATTTATAGATTTTTCTTTCCTTTTGATAGTAAGAACAACCAAACAATCTAAAAAGACCAAAAAAAAAAAAACAAAAAAAAAGGTTAATAACTTCCCTAGTAGCACAACATATTTTATTTTGGGTTTGAAATTTATCATTAAGGTCAAAGAACTCACTTTTTTTTTCTATGTAGCTATACTTTCATAGAGCATAGTCATGCTTCTACGTTGACTCACAACACTTATGCTTTGTGTTTCAGCACCTATGCTCTAACTCATTGGGCTTGCGTCCCGACTTGTGGTGCTTACTCAATGACCATTGGTGCCTGTGTTGCAGGAAGCCACACTTTTGTTCCTACATAGAGCACTTAGTCTTATAGTCTTTTATTGATAAATTTTCAACATTTCTCCTATTATCAAGTTTAGTTTCATTTGTAAAATGGAGTTAATTAAATCAACTTTTTTTAAATTTTATCAATGATTTCTATTTTCCGTTAATCAAAATTTGAAGATTTTTATTCTTCGTGGAAGCATGTTTCTGTGCAGAATTGATGTGCTTTTGTGTAGGAAATTTATGCCTATGTGTTGTGCTTATGTAGAGACTTTCGGTTCTTGCGACTCAAATTTCGATGCCTACGTTCTACAGAGTTGTGCCTGTGACATGTATAAATTTTTTATTTTTTGTAAATTTATGGTTCTGTTTAGTCTCCTATAAATCTGTGCTTTTGTTCATTTTGCTAATTTGTGATTTTTTTAGCTAACTTTTGGACTAACAAGTGGTGCAACTGGTTAAGCCTGTCCAAGACTTAATCATTGAAACTAATAAATTATGGTTTTGCAGGTTTGTTTGTCCAAGACTTTGTTTTTCCACTAATTAGACACTAAAATTAGAATACTAGGTAAATTAACCATTATTTTCTGTGTTTGGAGGGTTACATAGACATATGCTCTCCCCTTACACCTAGAGCGATCTTGGGGATCAAAAATCTTGCATCTCCTTTTTGTTTTAGATTAGAACCAAGGACTTGCTAGTTTTGTGTGTATCCTCTCCCCTCACGCTTAGTACGATCTTGGGGATCAAAAAAACCTAGCAATTATCCTTCCCTTTAAGAGTCCTACCTAGGGATTTCATCCCCCTAGGCGATGACCTCAACCATGTGTTACCTATAGGGTATAGAAAGGGGGAGAATGAAAGTTGTACCCCAATCTAGTCACGTCATGTTTAGCGAAGCCTTGATGTCTGGTTGATTCCAGTACAAGAAGTGCAGGGTTGGTCTAAGATTTCCCACCAAAAGTTCTTGAACCGTGCTTGTGACAGGCTAGTGTTCATGGTTGTGCCTCATGTACCCTTGTGGTATTTGGAGGACACCCTAAAGATACTTGTGAAAACATAGATTAAGACCTTTCAACCGTAGCTTAGTGTGGTGCAGGGTACAATATCATGCTTGAAGTTACTCACCATGTACTCCCTTAAGTAGAGATAGAAATTCTTGGGTTGGATTTTTTAGCCTCCCAAGGAGAGAAATAAGGTGAGCCTGTTGCCGTATTGGGCCTATGCCACTAAATTTCTAGCTATCCACTTTCACGAGATATGTGTTTCTATCTGATCTCATAGATTATTAGCACTTAATTGTGTGGTGAGCCCACATTAAGTCTATAAACCCACTTGAATAATTTAGGATTGTGATAAAGTGCTTGGTGTATCTTCAGTGTGTTAAACCAGTGATAAGCCATTCAAATTTTCAGCTGAAAATAGCCTTTTCACCCTGAAAAAAGTCAAGTCATTGGCCATTGTGTTTTCTTGTGTGATCATATCTTGATGCAGGAGCACCCGTGAAAATGCATGATCGACATCATACAAAAAATATTTCAGTTTGGTTTTGTTGTTTTGCTTTTGCTTTTCATTTTCAGTGGGAATTTTAATTCCAAATTTATGGTTTGAGGAGGAAAAGTAAGGTGATATTTTTCTCATTTTCATTTGAAAAAATGTTTCATTTTTTTCTCTTGTTCAATTCATTTATTTTTCAATTGAATGGTAAATATTTTTGTAGAATTAGTTCTCCATGCAACTTGGAGGTTTGTGATTTTCAAAATATAATAGAAATAAATGTCAGTTGAGGGAGACCGTTATGAGAAAATTTAAAATAATTGTTTGAAGATATGTAGTGGTGAGTAGTTAGAAGAAAAAGTATTAATAAAAATGAATTAGAATAGAAGGCCAACATATGGTGCAGTTAAAGCTTCTATTGATAATTTTAATTTTTTTTGAACAAATCTCATGGGAAAGAAATTCAATTGGTTGGAGTTGATATTTTAATTAAGACTCTTCAAATTTGAAACCCCTTCATTTAAAAAGAAGATTAAAGACTAAGAAATTAAAAATAGGGAATGATGTTGGGTTTCCACGAATGCAAAAAGGTAGATTTACTGTTGAAAACAAGAGAATAGAGAGGGGTGTGATGATATTTTAGAAAAGAAATTGAAAATATTGAAAAATTAAAAAGAGTGCACAACATTCAGAGGAATCCAGTGCCATTAGGAAGAAAGGTAGGAAGTAAAAGAAAATTAAAAAGGCAGATTGGAGGGGAGACTAAGGGGTGTGAAACTAAGGAGTGAACAAATTTTTCCATAGGGAGATGCCACACTATTAGGAAAAATGAAAATGGATGCAAAAAAAATACTAAGGCATACAACATAGGAAGGGGACGTGACTGCTAACAGTTAGAATAGCAAAGGGGTCGAGCCAATTGAAGTTGGAAATTTATAAATAACTAATGTCAAGCAAAACAAGAGGTCACAACATAATAATGAACAAAGATTAAATGCAGGAAAAAATGTTAACAATTGTATTAGATCTTTTTCCATGGTAAAGAAATGAATATAAATTGAATTTGGAATTAAATTTTATTTAAATGTTAATGCTACTATTGCTTGGAAATTAGTGGAAGATTGTAAATTGTTATTTATTTGTGAAATTATGAACTTATTTCAATTGAAAAATGAAATTTTCCTATTGAATTGTCGCTCGACTATGAGATAGGGGTTGCTAGTTTTTATTAAATGGTATTAATTTTGGAGTGAGATATCATCTGTGTCAAATGGTATCAGAGCAGGTTATCTTGAGTGTGTGGACAAATCGTTGAATGTGAAGCAACCTACACTAGGACTTGTGGGTGAGGAACTTGAGAGGATTTTTGCAGATAGCAAAGTGGAACATGAGGCTTGTACAAGAACTTTGTTGAAGAATCAATTGGTGTTAATAAAAAAAAAGTCAAGATGTCACCTCGAAGGGGAATGCCCAAAATAGAGGTATTGGAACGATTTCATGAAATGATAAGAAATGAGGTGAGAATAGCCATTGGAAACAAAAGAGATCATGTGAGTGAAGAAGAAAGTGAAGTGGAAGAGAAAGGAAGAGAAGATGAATAGCTAGAGGATGTTGGAGAAGAAATATTTTTGAGGGCTCTTTTGAGAATCGCGAAGAGCAACAAAATGGATGTGCCAAATTTTTCTGGAACATTAAATTCAAAAGAATTAATTGATTGGATAGGAGAGTTGGAAGAGTATTTTAAAATGGAGTAAATCAGAGACCAACAAAGGGTAAAGTTATCCTAGACAAAATTAAAAGGGCATGCTGCATTATGGTGGAAAGAATTGCAAAGAGAGTGGGTAACGAATGAAGACCCTAGAATAACAAGGTGGAATAAAATGGTGACCAAGTTTAAGAACAAATTAATTCCTCGAGATTACCAAATGGAATCATTCAAGAAGTAGCAAAATCTAAAACAAGAAGACATGAGTGTAAAATATTACACTTATGAGTTCTACAAGTTGTCCATGTTGAAAATTGAGGTGTTTTCTTAGCTTAATACTCTGTAAAACTTTAATATTGCTAATCTAAGTAAGTCTTTTCTTTGTTACATATAGTCTTTGTGGGTGATTATCTTGATTAATCCATTTTACTATTGTAGAATGTAGAGAGAAGTTGATAGAAGAACTAGACAGGATATTAGAAAGATTACACAAGATGTATCGTGGAGAAACCCTTTTAGGAAAAAACTCCACCAAGAATTATTCTATTATTTAATCTCTAAATTACAATAGCTCCAGTTCTTGCTTGAGAATGCTTCTTCTATCTTTACCAATCTTCTTCACACCTGCAATAACAATTATGAAAACTCTATTCAACTTGAATGAGATATAGAGACAATATGCAACCTTGTAATATCCAAATGGTGATAATTACAATGCACAAGTTCAAACCCTTGAAAAGGCACGCCATATTGCTTCAAATTGAGTTCTACCATGAAGACCAAAGCTTAGAACATGTGATTTACCCATTTGGGCATCCCAAACTAAAGCTACAACTCATCCTTCACTTCGGTGATAATTACAAAGCTCTTCCTCAAAGATGGCGCCCAAAAGAGGGTTCCACTTAACAGAGCCTTCAAAAATATCTTATCATGCATTGGAGTTAATTCCAAGAAAGCATCTTGGGTACCCAAGTTGGCTCCAAGTGATTTCTAGTTAACTGAAACATTTACTCAACACCATTCATGCAAGAATGGTCATCCCCTATTAACTGGAGGTAGTCCCTGTTATCTGTTATACAACTCAATGTTATTAGCCATGCATTATAAGTTAATTGAAGCTAACTACATGCAACTCAAAATAACCAACATGCATGCAACTGAAGATAACTGAACCGAACTGAATTGAACTAAATTGAACTGAACTGAACTGAACTGAACTGAACTAAACTAAACTGATTCTGAACTGAACTGAACTAAATTGAACTGAACTGAACTGATCTTAACTGAACTTAACTAAACTTAACTAAACTTCAAGCATGCAAACACCAAATCCTAACTCCTAGGATCTTTTTCATGCATTCATAAGTGTTAACTGTTACTCCATATAGTTAACTGAACACAAGGTGAGTTTCACCTTACCATGTGAGTGTCCCATGTGTCCCTATTATTTAGGAACTCACTATGGATGCCCTCACATGCTTCTTACATTTAGAATTAATTACAAATGTCAATAATCATGATTATTTCATCAAATATTAATCTCATCCTAATCTTAGTGTTGTTGAACACATTCCAAGAATCTAGGAGATACATGAAATAATTAATGTTTAGGATTTGCAATTAAATGGCATCCTATTTCCAATAGTCCATTCGATCAAGAAGGTATGATAGGGAAAAGACAATTGGGTATGTGAATGGTTTATGATTTAATATTCAAGATGAAATGAGCATGTTGAATATTAACTTAATGGAAGAAGTATACCAATATGCATTGAAGGCTAAGGAGAAGTTGATCATAAGGAAACTAATGTTAGGGTTAGAAGGCAGATATCTAATAGTTAAATGCAGATTTATTAATAAAACAAAGAAATAAAACACATAGAAACAAGACAACACAAAGAATTTAACGTGGTTCACCCAATCTAGGCTACATCCACAAAACCACAACCATCCAATGATTTTATTATCCAGTGCAAAACTTATTACAATCTCATGAATAATCAATTGCCACATACTAGCAATCTCCCACTTGGAGATTGATCAGGCTCCACACCAACACAATCTCCCACTTGGAGACTGATTTTGGATGACACTGTTACACTTACAACTCCCACTGGAAATAAGTTCCTTGGAACCTACCACTCTGTTATACCTGCATTCAAATTTGAAGGCCAACTAAAGTTGAAGAGGAGCTCAACTTCTCCCTTGTCACTACCTTCATAAACATATCCGCTGGATTGACATTTGTATGTATCTTGTCCAACTTGACCTGTCCATCCTCCAACATTGAACGAATGAAATGATGCCTCAACTATGTGTTTTTTTTAGAGTGAAAGGAATAATTCTTTGCAAGATGTATAACACTCTGGCTGTCTGTAAACAAGCTGTAATTTTCAGCCTGTTGTTTTCCCAAATCTTCCATGAAAAGTTGCAACCATATCATCTCTTTTTCTACCTCTGTTGCAACAACATACTCTTCCTCCATGGTGGATAAAGCAACCACCTTTTGCAACTGAGAAATCCAACTCACTGTTGTCCCACCAACTATAAATACATAGCCTATGGTACTCCACCTGGTATCTATATCCCCTGCCAAATCCGAGTCAACACAACCTTTTAAATCAGTATTAGAGCCCCCAAAACATAAACATTTATTGGATGTACCTCTCAAGTACCTGAGAATCCATTTTACCACATTCCAATGCTCAACACTGGGATGACTCATATACCTGCTAACAACTCCTACAACATGTGCAATATCTAGTCTTGTGCATACCATGGCGTACATTAAACTACCTACAACTGAAGCATATGGTACCTTGGACATTTTTTCTTCCTCCTATTATGTCTTTGGACACATATCCTTATTCAACTTAAAATGACTGAGCAAAGGTGTGCTGACAACTTTTGCATTTTCCATATGAAATCTCTACAACACCTTCTCAACATAATCAACCTGAGATAAAAAAACAATTTTCTATTTTTCCTATCTCTTGTAATCTTCATACCAAGGATTTGCTTTGCTGCCCCCAAATCCTTCACAACAAATGAATTTGCTAACTGTTGTTTTAACTCCCTTATGCACCATGTTAGACCCCGCTACAAGCATATCGTCAACATATAAACATAAGATAATGTAGCTATCATCATCTAACCTCTTAAAATAAACACAATGGTTTGAATTACACCAACTATAGCCTTGCTTAGCCATAAAACTATCAAATTTAATATACCATTTCCGAGGTGCTTGCTTCAAGCCATATAGACTTTTCTTCAATCTGCACACAAGTTTCTCCTTACCTTTGACCTCACATCCTTGTGGCTGTTCCATATATATTTCCTTTTCCAAATCACCATGGAGAAAGACTATTTTAACACCAAGTTGTTCTAAATGCAAATCTTTATCAGCCACAATACTTAAAACAATACAAATAGAAGTCATTTTAACTACAGGAGAACATATTTCATCAAAATCAACACCCTTTGTCTGTGCAAATCCCTTTACAACTAATCTAGCTTTAAATATTTTCTTACCTCCATCCTCCTCTTTCATCCTATAAACCCATTTGTTTGGGAAAGCCTTTTTACCTGTAGGCAACTTGCATAATTCCCAAGTCTGATTTTTCAGCAAGGAGTCCATTTCTTCTTCCATGCCATGCTCCCATTGAACCTTGGTATCCACCTGCATAACTTCATCATAAAATTTCAGTTCACCAACATCAGTTAATAAAATAGAATACAAAGAGGGAGAAAATATTTATGGAGGTCTACTTATCCTTGAAGATCATCTAACATTCACTAGAGTTTGTGGTATTTGTTGTTGCTGTTGTTGCAGAGCATGAGGAACCACTAGAACATTGCTATTTGGTGTATCATCCAACACTACATAATCATTTTCTTTCTTCTCATGTTGCTGCAATTGATCTTTGTACAACACTTTCTCATTGAATATGACATCCCTGCTTCTCACAATTTTTTGATTTTCAAAATCCCAAAGCCTATAACCAAATTCATCAATGCCATATCCAACAAATATACATTTATTTGATTTTGCATTAAGCTTGGTTCTATTTTTAGAATCTACATGTGCAAATGCTTCACAACCGAAGGTCTTGAGAAAATAATAACTCATCTTCTTACTTGTCCATGCTTCCTCTAGAATACCACAACCCAAAGGATTAGAGGGACCTCTATTGATTAAATAAACAACAGTGTTTACAGCCTCTGCCCACATGTTTAAAGGCAGCCCAACATGCAATCTCATAGTCCGTGCACGCTCCATTATTGTTCTGTTCATGTGCTCAACCACTCCATTTTCCTGTGGCATCTTTGGAACCATTTTCTGCCTATGAATACTATTAGAGGAACAATAATCTTCAAACTCTTTGCTACAATACTCACCACCATTATCAGATCTGAGACATTTTAACTTTTTACCTGTCTCATTCTCAACCAAGCTTCTCCATTTCTTAAAAGTTTCAAATACATCATATTTCTGTCTAAGGAAATAAATCCATACCTTCCTTGTTGCATTATCAATAAAAGTGACATAGTACCAAGAGCCACCGAGAGAAGATACTTGAGCTGGTCCCCATACATCCGTATGCACAAGCTCCAATTTCTCATCTTTTTTTTGCTTCCCATCCTTGAGAAAACTCTCTTTTGTTTTCCATACACACAACTTTCACATAAATCCATACTAACATATTTTAGACTTGGTAAAACATTCTTTGAATAAAGTACTTTCATACCTTTTGCACTCATATGCCCAAGTCTATTATGCCACAATGCTGATTTAGAATCCATAGCAACTGTTTGTTTTTTTGCTCGCTGAATTGCAGAAACTGTTCCTGAACATTGATTTTTATCTACAATAGGTAAAGTAAAAGGAACAATATGACCTATACAAAGATATAAAGTGCCTACTTTCACACCTTTTTCTACCACTAAGGTACCTTTTGTAACCTTCCAATTTTTATCACTAAATGTAACAACACAACCCTCATCATCTAGTTGCCCTGTTGAAATTAAATTTATTTTTAACTTTGGAACGTGCCTTACCTCATGTAGTAGCCAATGATTCCCATTCTACAACTTAATCTTGATTCTTCCTTTTCCAACAATCTGACAAGGTTCATTATCTCCCAAGTAAACCAACCCAAAATCCCCTTGGACATGTTGGGTGAAAATTATGTAATCAACTTTTTGATAGATTACACAAGTAGGACTTCAGCCATAGCTATGTGAGATGTAAATCTCTCCTCTCAGAAAGGGGAGGCACCCTTCCTACTACTGACAGAAGTGATAGTAAAACAACAAGTAATTACAAAATGTACATAATACTTACGAAGTGGGGGGGGGTGTGTTACATTCATCCTTCTCTATTTTTTAAAGAAGATGTTTACAATGCTTCACTGTTGGAAGTTCACAATTCTTAATAACTTTAAATGATCAACTAGTAGTAATACCAATACCTCTATCTTGTCAAAGCAAAGCGTAGAGATACCAGAAGTAATTAACAATAAAAAAATAAAGTAAAAGGGAAAGCTCTCAAAGGCACAAAGTCATTTTGTAGCTTTTTCAATGGTGGATCTGTGAAATTTGAGTATCGTTTGTCACGTTAAAAGCACAAAGTCTTCTTAGACACAACAATTCCTTGAACAACATGAACTATTACAAGCGCAAAGTATTGTAGATCATCCAACCAAAGTATTCAAAGAGCATGAACAATTACAAGCACAAAGTCTTGTAGATCATTCAACAATATTATCCAAAACACAAATGAAAATCTAAATAAAGGATGTAACATAAAGTTTACATAAATTACTTAGAGTCCTTCAGATTCCATCACCTAATCACCACCAAATGAGATCAATTCATAAAAGTATCGAATCCAACACAAAGTCTGGTTTGCAATCCTCTTCTTTATTGATAAAATTTCATTCACAAAGTATGAATGCAAAGTTTTACAATTCTGCTTCTAAAAGGGCAGCACTTTGTTGCAAAATACTAAAAGATAAATTTACAATAGAAATCCCTCACATTATATAGAAAGAGGCATGAGAAAAATTAGGAAACTAATTGAGAAAATCAACGAAAGTTAGGTGAGCAATTTTAGGAGATCTCACCTAACTTTGACCAAAGTCAAAGTGTAATTTGTTTTCAAAAGATTACATCTTCGATCTCAGTGCAATTACAATTTACAAAAAGACATATAAGATGTCGGGAAATATTTACAAGATGCATAAAGGGATGCATCAAAATGTTCAACATCGGAGATCAAGAATCTTCATGGTTCCTTGCTTTGGGCGCAGAGTCTTCGTACTTCTTCTTGGTCTCCTATATGAATGCATCATCTAGGCCGATTGTGTAATCTACAAGGTTGTGAGCTCTTGTGATCAGCCTTCTGGAAAATGAATGGATTTTCTTGCACCCGCTAAGATGCGTCTTGAGATTATCAAGTGTCAGTCGTATATCGCAAATGATATGTATTGAGGCTTTGGGAAAAACTGTCATCCCCAACTTGTTGCATAACAACTTCTTTGTAGATCTGGGATAGTTCACTGGATCAGAAGATGTCACCTTTAGGATCACTTGATGAAATCTAGAAGGAAACTACAAGGATGGTGAATCAATAGATGTTAGTAGAAAAGTAGCATTGGGAAGTGTGAAGCGAGAAACAATGTTGAGCAAGCGTGAAACGAGCAACTAGGCACGAAAAATGATGCGGGAGCAAAGAAACAAGGTCCAGAATGGAAATAGAGCAAGTTTGAAGAGACTAAGATAAAAACTGCCAAAAGTGTAAAGGTGCTAAAATTCAACACCATTGCACAAAAAATGACTAAGTTTGGAAAGAGTGCAAAGGTGTGAAAAATAATGCCATAGTCAAAAATTGGCTAAGTTTAGAAGAAAAGTGTAAAGGTGCTAAAATTCAGCACCATTGCACAAAAAATGACTAAGTCTGGAAAAAGTGCAAAGGTGCGAAAAATAATGCCACAGTAAAAAATTGGCTAGGTTTGGCAACAATGTGTAAGAGTACACTTTTTTAGCGCTTCTACACATTTTTGGAAAATCACTTTTTATGCAGGTTCGCTGATTTTTGGCGCCACTGCACTTTCAACACTTAGACAAAAAATTGGCTAAGTTTGGCAACAATGTGTAAGAGCGCACTTTTTTAGCGCTTCTACACATTTTTGGAAAATCACTTCTTATGCAAGGTCGCTGATTTTTGGCACCACTGTACTTTCAACACTTAGCCAAAAATTTGGATGAGTTAGAGCACACTTTTTTGGCACAACTGCATCTTTCACAATTTAACTAAGTATGATCAGTGAGACTTCGTGAAGGAGCTTGTTTCGAAGGTCTTCGCGAGGCGAACATAGGGGGATGCTCAAACTAACTGTTTGAGGCTTTGGAACACATTTTGACGTGGCTTGAAAATCACCTCATTTTGTGTGCCTGAACTTCACGAACCTAGGAAACAGACAAGTTTCGTAGGGGATTATTCGTGAATCGAGCACTGCTAGATTCCATGATAACAACAAGCTCCTGTTGGGGATCTTCGTTCAACCATTCTTTGAAACGAATGAAGGGAGAAGAATTCTAGAATTCAGGTACCTTTATCCATTGGGCTTGGAGTCAGGTGACAACGACGAAAAACAAATTTATGAAAACAAGATGCAAACTTATGAAAATGCACTTATTGAAAAGGGAAAAACCTACCTAATTAAAACTAGCCATCAATGAAATATTCTCAAATGAAACCATTCATAGGTTCAACAAAATAGCTGCCTTTCTTCAACAGCTTGCAAGGCCTTCCATCATCATTAGCAGCTACATGTAGATGAAGTTGAGGCATTGCTTTTGGAAAGAGATGAATAGGTTCAGCTACCTCTACAAATACATTTTTACCTGCATCCTCAAGTTTATCTTCACGCTCAGGTGCAACTAAAACCTCTATCATCCCATCGGCCTCCAACCAAGCAAGATGTCTTTTGGGACATTCCCTTGATCGGTCAAAGATTGAATGCTTCTTACCAGTTGCTACTTGAACAACTGATTCATCAACCATGGTAACCTCATGCTGCTCGGAATGATCTCCTTCATGTGATTTAGATGAAGATATGACTACACTACATACCTCAATATGATATTCACCATCTTCAAACTTGGAAAAATTTGAATAATTTATAAGAAGGTCCTCATCATGCCTTGGGGAAGTTCTTTTATGCAACATGTGTTCAAGTTCATGATCTTGAAACACATATGCATTCTTTTCAAATTGACTAAGACCTTTGTGCATGTCCATTTTTTGAGATCTCAAGACAAGATTGTCTTCATTTACTTGAATTTCAGCAAAATGACTTTCATCGTCCTACTTTTCATCAATGGATTTCTAAGACTGCATAAACCAGAAATGGGAGTCACCAGCTATGTATGCTTCCTTTTCCTGGAAGAGAATAGCGAGATCACTTGGATTGGTGTCAGGATGCTTTGGTATTGCTTTTACTAATGGTAACTCAACAACAAGCCTCTTTGGAGGTGAAGATAACTTGTGTTGATTCCCAACAGAAAAATTATGAGCTAGCTGCTTTTTGAGGACAAGTAGCTCATTTACCAACCTTTGCACCATAGGATCCGTCCTCGTGATGGAAGAAAATAACTCCAAAGAAGGGGTTTCTTCAGATTCATTTGATTCAATTTTTATTTTCCTAGCAAGAATGAGATCATCTTCAATTTTTGTCGCCAAGGTCTACACCATTGCAAGAGTAGCTGTGATTGCTCTTCTCAATAGGAAACCAACCTCAGGCACTTGAGCATTTACAAAGAAACATTTCAAATTTTTAGCTGTAGGTTGAGAAATAGTTGGAATTCTTTATGTCAACTTGTTGAAGTGAGCAATGAACTCGCGCATGGGCATGTGAGATTCCTTCTTCAACTGGGTGAGCCCAGCCAACAAAGCATGAGCATCTTCAGGAGGCTTGAACCTTCCTTCAAACTTGGCGATGAGAGTTACGCAGTTTGTGATGGTACTTGGCGCCAAATGATAAAACCAATCTGCAGCAACGCCTTGGAGAGTCTCCACAAACAACCTTACAGATACATCTTCGTATTCAATACCATGAACTCCACAAGCGATGTAGAAAGCAACAACGTACTCGTCAGAATGTTTTCCATCACCAAAAAACTTGGGAAAGTTCTTCCGTGAGCCTTCAGGAAGAGCATGTAGGGGTAGAACTAGGCTCAACGGACCAAAAGCATTTCCCCAAGGACCTTGAGTAGCCATTTACATGTCCTTTGTGAAAGCTTGAAAAAATTACAAGAAAATATATTACAATAGAAAGGACACAGGTATACTTCAAACAAAAGCATGAGGCTTTAGAATGCATATTGTGTCCCCAGTGGAGTCGCCAAAAAACTGTTGGGTGAAAATTATGTAATCAGCTTTTTGATAGATTACACAACTAGGACTTCAACCACAGCTATGTGAGATGTAAATCTATCCTCTCAGAAAGGGGAGGCACCCTTCTTACTATTGATTGAAGCGATAGTAAAACAAGTAATTACAAAATGTACACAATACTTACGAAGTGGGGGGGTGTGTTACATTCATCCTTCTCTATTTTTTAGAGATGTTTACAATGCTTCACTGTTGGAAGTTCACAATTATTAATAACTTTAAACGATCAACTAGCAGTAATACCAATACCTCTATCTTGTCAAAGCAAAGCGTAGAGATACCAAAAGGAATTAACAATAAAAAAATAAAGTAAAAGGGAAAGCTCACGAAGGCACAAAGTCATTTTGTAGCTTTTTCAATGGTGGATTTGTGAAATTTGAGTATCTTTTGTCACGTTAGAAGCACAAAGTCTTCTTGGACGCAACAATTCCTTGAACAGCATGAACAATTACAAGCGCAAAGTCTTGTAGATCATCCAACCAAAGTATTCAAAGAGCATGAACAATTACAAGCACAAAGTATTGTAGATCATTCAACAATATTATCCAAAACACAAATGAAAATCTAAATAAAGGATGTAACACAAAGTTTACATAAATTACTTAGAGTCCTTCAGATTCCATCACCTAATCACCACCAAATGAGATCAATTCATAAAAGTATCAAATCCAACACAAAGTCTGGTTTGCAATCCTCTTCTTTATTGATCAAATTTCATTCACAAAGTATGAACACAAAGTTTCACAATTCTGCTTCAAAAAGGGCAGCACTTTGTTGCAAAATACTAAAGGATAAATTTACAATAGAAATCCCTCACATTATATAGAAAGAGGGATGAGCAAAATTAGGAAACTAATTGAGGAAATCAACGAAAGTTAGGTGAGCAATTTTAGGAGATCTCACCTAACTTTGACCAAAGTCAAAGTGTAATTTATTTTCAAAAGATTACATTTTCGAGCTTAGTGCAATTACAATTTACAAAAAGACATATAAGATGTCGGGAAATATTTACAAGATGCATAAAGGGATGCATCAAAATTTTCAACATCGAAGATCAAGAATCTTCATGGTTCCTTGCTTTGGGCGCAGAGTCTTCATACTTCTTCTTGGTCTCCTATATAAATGCATCATCTAGGCCGATTGTGTAATCTACAAGGTTGTGAGCTCTTGTGATCAGCCTTCTGGAAAATGAATGGATTTTCTTGCACCCGCTAAGATGCGTCTTGAGATTATCAAGTGTCAGTCGTATATCGCAAATGATATGTATTGAGGCTTTGGGAAAAACTGTCATCCCCAACTTGTTGCATAACAACTTCTTTGTAGATCTAGGATAGTTCACTGGATCAGAAGATGTCACCTTTAGGATCACTTGATGAAATCTGGAAGGAAACTACAAGGATGGTGAATCAATAGATGTTAGTAGAAAAGTAGCATTGGGAAGTGTGAAGCGAGAAACAATGTTGAGCAAGCGTGAAACGAGCAACTAGGCACGAAAAATGATGCGGGAGCAAAGAAACAAGGTCCAGAATGGAAATAGAGCAAGTTTGAAGAGACTAAGATAAAAACTGCCAAAAGTGTAAAGGTGCTAAAATTCAACACCATTGCACAAAAAATGACTAAGTTTGGAAAGAGTGCAAAGGTGTGAAAAATAATGCCATAGTCAAAAATTGGCTAAGTTTAGAAGAAAAGTGTAAAGGTGCTAAAATTCAGCACCATTGCACAAAAAATGACTAAGTCTGGAAAAAGTGCAAAGGTGCGAAAAATAATGCCACAGTAAAAAATTGGCTAAGTTTGGCAACAATGTGTAAGAGCACACTTTTTTAGCGCTTCTACACATTTTTGGAAAATCACTTTTTATGCAGGGTCGCTGATTTTTGGCGCCACTGCACTTTCAACACTTAGACAAAATATTGGCTAAGTTTGGCAACAATGTGTAAGAGTGCACTTTTTTAGCACTTCTACACATTTTTGGAAAATCACTTCTTATATAGGGTTGCTGATTTTCGGCGCCATTGCACTTTCAACACTTAGCCAAAAATTTGGATGAGTTAGATCACACTTTTTTGGCACAACTGCATCTTTCACAATTTAACTAAGTATGATCAGTGAGACTTCGCGAAGAAGCTCGTTTCAAAGGTCTTCGTGAGGCAAACATTGGGGGATGCTCAAACTGACTGTTTGAGGCTTTGGAATGCATTTCGAGGTGGCTTGAAAATCACCTTGTTTTGCATGCCTGAACTTCATGAACCTAGGAAACAGACAAGTTTCGTAGGGGGGTTATCTGTGAATCAAGCGCTGCTAGATTCCATGATAATAGGACATAATCAAGAAAATAACTTCTATGGGGTGTAGCATAAAATGAAGCCCCTGAATCTAACACCCAAGAATCATTAGCATTATCAAGGGAAAAAATCAAAGCATCCTCATCAAATTTATTACTTACCACATTTGCCTCTTTATTGCCTTCCTTTTTGTCTCCTTTATTTTTCTGAGACCAACAATCTTTCTTTAAATGACCCAGCTTACCACAGTACCAACAATCCCTCTTGTCTCTAGATTGGTACCTTTTGTCCTTTGATTTTCCTCGTGACTTCCCATGACTTCTATAATTGTTTCCTATCTCCTTTGTTTTTCCCTAGCTTTCTGCATTCAAAACACTGCTTGATGTGGATGTTCCACCTGAGATTTTCCTACAAATTTCCTCGCTCAAAATAACACCACAACATCATCAAATTTCATTATATTCGAACTAGTAACATAATTACTAACGACTATGACCAAGCTATTCCAGCTTTCAGGAAAAGAACACAAAATCAAAAGAGCCCTAAATTCTTCATCAAAGTTTACATTTACAGAAGTTAATTGATTGGTAACTGTATTAAACTCATTTAAATGATCAACAACTGACCCACCTTCTACCATTTTCATATTAAATAAACACTTCATAAGAAATACCTTATTCGAAGTGGAAGGCTTTTCATATAACTTCGCTAGGGTTTTCATCAAATCTTGAGTTGTCTTTGGTGTTGTAATATTGAATGCCACTGATTATGCTAGGCATAAATGAATGGCTCCCAGTGCCTTTCTATCCAAAATTTTCCATTTCTCATCACTTATTGTTGCTAGTTTCTTGGCTATTCCTTCCAATGGCCTCCATAAATCCTTTTGATAGAGATAATCCTCCATCTACATCTTCCATAATTGATAGTTCTACCCATTGAATCTATCTACCTTCAAGTTACCCTTGTCTGCCATTGCTCCCACTTAACCGTGGGACTCCCACTCAACCATGAGACTTTCCTTCAGATGATAATTGAACAAAACCCACTCTGATACCACTTGTTAGGGTTAGAAGGAAGATATCTAGTAATTAAATGCAAATTTATTAATAAAATAGAGAAATAAAACACACAAAATTATAGCAGAAACAAGACAACACAGAGAATTTAACATGGTTCACCCAATATGGGCTACATCCACAAAACCGTAGCCATCCAATGATTTTATTATCAAGTGAAAAACTTATTACAATCTAGCGAATAATCAACTTTTTTTACATACTATAACCCTCATCCCAACCCCTTATAACAAGCTTTTTAGAAGCTTCCAGAATTAAGGTTTTACAAAGTTATTTTTTTTCTTTTTTGGCGAAGATGTGAAAAAAATGGGATTTTTTTTTCTTGGGGGTTGCCGCCCTCGAACTCCCGCCTGGGGCCCGACCTAGCCCTGGACCTCGATGATGATACATGCCAGGGGTGTATAGTATAGCATGATCAGTCACCACATACCAACAAATAAATAATTCCAAAAGCTATTGAAGATTTACAACAGAGAAAGGACAAGCAAGTAGTAGCAAATGAAAACAAATTGAAGAAGAATCCAAGCCCAAATAGAGAAATGAAGTGGGAAAAACCACACAAGAAAAAGAGTTTCCAATAAGAGGATATGGTAGAAGTAGTAGAGGGTTCCTCGGTAAATGTTTCCAGTGTGGAGAAGCTAGTCATCGTGCTTATGAGTGTTTGCAAATACAATAAGGTAGCAAGAAGAGTTCAACAAAAAAAAAATTGGCACAAGAGGATAAGGAAAGTGATGCATCCCCGTAAGGTGAAGAAGCCAAAGAAGGTGAATCTCTCATGATGAGAAGAGTGTTGGTAAATCTGAAGGTGGGTGAGTAGGAACCATCCCAAAGAAGGTGTCTCTTTCAAATTGTGTGTAAGGATGGAGGTAAGTGTTGCAAATTTATAGTAGGTGGTGGTAGTATGAATAACCTAGTTTTAGAGATGGTAGAAAAGATAGGTTTGAAAAGGTGTAAGCACCCCAATGCATATAAATTTTCTTGGTTACAAAATGAATACGAGATGACTATGAGTGAACAATGTTTGATTAATTTTTAGATTAGATCCTATAAAGAAAAAGTGTTGTGTGATGTAATGCCTATGAGTGCTTGTCGTGTATTATTGGGAAGGCTATGTAAATTTGATAGGGAGACCATTTATTATGGTTGGAAGAATGTGTACACCATCTAGAAAGATGGAAAAAAGTATGTGTTGAATTATTTGAAGGAGAAGGAGAAGCAAATAAAAGATCAAAATCCATTGTTTGTTGTAGTGCTAGAAAGTAGTGTATAGAGGAAAAGGAAAGACTGACCATAGTGATTTGAAAACATTCAAAGAGTAGATTTCAAAAGGAGAAGGAATATTGGACTTAAATTTATTACAACAACACAGTAAAGGAAAATAAAATAGCGACCCAAAAGAATATGGTGGTCAGAAAGGTGGCTTGCGTGTTGAAGTTGATGAAAAACAAAAGAGTAGAATAGGAAAAGCTCCCATGGAAGAGGAGCAAAATTGGATCAAAATAAACATGGGATTACCATTCCATGCATCTCCAAATGCTCCTGAGTTCACCAACTCATGGAAAATTTCTCTTACCCGGTGTGTTTGATGTAGGAGCACTTGGGTGAATGCGCGATCAACATCACACAAAAAAATATTTTAGTTTGGTTTTGTCGTTTTGATTTTGATTTTGATTTTCAGTGGGTAGTTTGATTCAAAATTTATGGTTTTAGGAGGTAGAGTAAAGTGACATTTTTTTCATTTTTATTTAACAAAATGTTTCACTTTTTTCTCTTGTTTAGTTCATTCATTTTTCAATTGAATGGTAAATAATTTTTGAGAATTAATTCTCCACGCAACTTGGAGGTTTGTTAGTTCTGAAAGATAATAGAAATAAATGTCAGTTGAGGGAGACCATTATGAGAAAATTTAAAATAATTTCTTGAGGATATGAAGTGGTGTGTAGTCAAGAGAAAAAGTATTAATGAAAATGAATTAAAATAGAAGCACAACATATGACAACTAAAGCTTCCATTGGCAATTTTTTTTTTGAACAAGGCTCATGGGAAATAAATTCAATTGGCTGGAGTTGATATTTTAATTAAAATTCTTCAAATTTACAAAGCCTTGATTTAAAAGGAAGATTAAATATTAATAAATAAAAAACAAGGAATGATGTTGGGTTTACAGGAATGCAAAAAGGTAGATTTAATGTTGAAAACAAGAGAATAGAGAGGGGCATGATGATATTTTGGAAAAGAAATTGAAAAGACCAAAAAATTAAAAAGAATGCAACATTAAGAGGAAGCCAACACCAATAGGAAGAAAGGTAGGAAGTAAGAGAAAATTAAAAAGGAAAATTGAAGGGGAGACTAAGGGGTGTACAACTAAGGAGTGAAAAAAATTTACCATAGGGAGATGCCACACTGTTAGGAAAAATGAAAATGGATGCAAAAATAATACTAAGGCACACAACATAGGAAGGAGCCATGACTGCTAAGAGTGGAGAGTGCATATTGAGAGGGATGTTATAACATGATGAAAGAGATATTGAGACTATAGAACTAAGCCTCTATCACACTTACCTGCGCCTGTGTTCGGACTGGTAGCAGCTATGCTCTATCAAACTGCGCATGCAACCTTGTGCCTATGCTCTAAAAAAATGAACTTGCACTTAGATTGTTTGTGCCTGTATTTTGAAAAACAACACTAACCAAATTACCTCTGTGAAAATGTGCTTCCATTCTATCAAACTACACTTGACTGTCAAGATGGGCTTGATATTGTGAAACTGCACCTGACACTGTGAAATTGTGCTTGCATATAGCCTAGAAAACATAGACTATCCTATAGTGACCAATAGGTATCCTTGACCATAACTTAATATTTTTCAAATCCATATTCTAACTTATAATCTTGTCATCTCCATTATCAAATCTCATCATTTTACCATCATCCTTATCCTCTTTCCATCCTTCATAATCATTTGGATTTACCATTAATGTTTATCCCTTACCATTTTATCATTCAAATTTCTTGGACTTGGCATTAAACTTCATTTCCTATCATGTCACATCATCACTAGTCTCCTTCACATCCTAATCATCCTTTTGTCATCCAAAACATCAAAATCATCTTTTCATCCTAAACATCCTAGTCATTCTCTTGTCATCCTAATTCCCCCTATTATCATCCTAAAACATCCTAATAATCCTCCTATCATCTTAAGTACCACAATAATATCCCCATCATATTACACACCATAATCATCCATTTACCATCTTAAACATCCTCATTGTCCTCTTAACATCCTCATCAACTAGCTATCATCCATTTATCCAATCCAAAAATCTTTACAAATTAAAATTTTATTGAAAGTTTAGGTCTAGATCCTTACATATCCTTCTCTAACTTAGGTGTTGCTTAAGAGCTTGCCTATCTTAAGTAGAATTCTTGGTTATCCCATGATTTTGGATTATTTAGCGTAAGGATTTGGCTCGCTTAAGGTGAGTTTTTCAAAAATTCCCTATCTAATCTTGCTTAGTAGCTTGTCTATCCTAAGTAATCAAAGATATATCCCCAAAATCACCTTATCTTCAAGGATCTAGATTTTAATATTTGATACAAAGTTAATATAGTATCCATCCTTTGTAAAATTATCCATATAATCTTAGGTCATCCTAATCCAACCCCAAAATATTTATCATTCTAATTTAATCATCTTCACCATCCTAATCTTAATCCTATATAATTTCTAACTTACCAAAGTCCATCATCCAAAGTCCAAGTTGTCTTCACCACCAATCTTAGTCCTAAGTCCATCATAAGTTCATCACTTTAATCCATATTCGAGTCATCTTCATCATCCAATCCTAAATCCAAAATCTTATCCAAACTTCCATTATCATCCAATTTTAATCCAAGTCCAATTCCAAACCATCCATTATCAAAATTCATTCATCATTTATCCTAAGACATATCTCTAAGAGAATCCTTATTTTGCATGCCACTTACTAGAGCACAACCTAAGAGAATGGATTCCCAAGAGCATGTCCTCATCCAAGACCTCACCAATCAACCTCCATCCCCTCATGATGAGGAAAAGTATGTAGACCAACTTGAATACTCCCCTACATTGTAGCCTTTACCCAAGACCGTCATAATCAAGAGATGATGCAAAAATTATATGACCTTGATAAGGATACCCTCTTGTTGGACCTTATATATAAAGGGGCAAAAATCCCCTCTAACTTTTACCTCTCACAAATTAGGAGGGAAGAATCTTCCAATAACCCATCATAATATAATAACTTTTTGTATAATATCTTAGGGTCACAACCTAATCTCAACCATCCTCTCTCTACAACCACATCCCAACAAAATGGTTGACAAACTTCTCACATCCACTTCTCAACTAAGGGGAAACATACCTACCAATAAAAACATCACACACACATCTACCCACCCAACCATATCTACCCAACCCCTTACCACATCCATTAATTCCAATTACATTCATTCTCAAGTATCCCATATGTATAATACTTACACACTCATCAACATATCCCAAACACTTCATAACCTCTAAATAATTCCAACACCAACCATCCTTCAACACCAAACAACTAACACCAACAATATCATCGATACATCATCCATCCTTTAACACCCACCTACTAACATCAAAAAATTTATCAATACATGAGCACCCACACATCCAACAACATTAATCTAGCCCAAGAGTTGCAAAATATGAAGAACATGATCCAAGGACTCCTTGAAACGGGTCAACCAAAGATGACTTATGGATTTGAAGACATATGTCCATATTATTTTGTTCAATCTATATTGTATATACCCTTCCCTAAGAACTGAAAAATTACCAAATTTGATAAGTATAAGGGAAAGGGTGATCCTATTGAACACATAAACAAATTTCACGTGGCATGTCAAGATGTGGCCTATAGTCAAGTTTACCTCATGCAATTATTCCCTAGAAGCCTTGGGGGACAAGCATTGGAATGGTTCACACACCCCCCCCATGGTTCAATCACATCCTTTTCCAATTTAGTTGAAATATTTGTGACCCACTTTTCATATAACATTGAACAAGAAGTCACTTTGGCTAAGTTATGAAATGCAAAACAAAACTTGGGGAAATTTTTACAACCTTTGTTTAACGTTGGAGACAATTAGCAAGTCGATTCCCCTTACAAGTTCTTGAGAAGCAAATGGTTAAAATTTTTATCAAAAAATTAAACACAAAAGTGGGTCTACACCTACAATTACATTGTGTCAATACATTTGATGAAGTAATTGAAAAATGGTTAACCATTGAAAAAGTTTTGGTCACTAAAGGGATAATCAAAATTTATAAGGACCAAAAAGATAACTATCAATCCAACGATAAATCCAAATATTGGTCCAAAAATAAGAATGTTGTAAGTGATGGTGTCACTAATAATAAACATGTTCCAAACATCCAAAATACTTCATCAAAAAACCAACACACATCACAACAAAAAATACCTCAAAAACTGTCACAATCCCTTAAGAAAAGCCTAGGAAAAATAATCAACCCAAGTGCAAGTATACCCCTTGGGGGAACCAATTGAAGTCATATTTCATAAACTTGGACAAGAAAATTTAATAAATTTTCCTATAACTAAGCCTTTCGATGAAATTCAACCTTAACCCACATGGTATAAGGATAATGAATATTGTGAATAACATAGGGTTAAAGGACATAACACATTTAAATGCATGAAACTGAAATAATATCCAAGACCTTATTGATAGGGAGAGATAAATGTTGAAGGAAAAACTCATAACTCCCCTAATGAACAACTAGGAATCTATACACAACCCTTCCCACAACATAATGATATGAAAGCTTCCACGTCCTATAAAGCCATACCGTATTTATAGACAATTCAACATACATGCATCATCCCATGACTCTACTATTGGTCACATAGAAGAGTGAAACATGATCACTATCAAAGCACTTGATTGTGCCATCACCACTCGTTGAGGTTGAGTGATAATAAAAGGGGCATCCTCATCTTCATCCACCTCCATAAGCAATAAGTATGTGGACACTTAAAAATTTCTTGAATGATATTATGCACTCAAATACGATATACTAACATCATTTCGTCCTAAAACCCATCCTATTTTTGCTAATTGATTAAATTTTCCTAGCTATTTAATTAATTGCATCAATTTCATCTATTAATATAATTAACCTAATTAGGTTAATTCACTCCCCTTTCATGCTAATATTTTGTCTTATTAAATTAAATACATCAAGTTATTTAATTTAAATCCCTTGATCCTCTTATTTAATTAAATAACCCTAAGTTTGTCACTTTCCCCCTTTTCATTAAATCATTTATTTAATGAATATCATTTGATTCCCCTAATTTGTATAATTAAAATTTTATTTAATTATCAAATTACTAATAAATCTAATCCTCCCACTTGCAAGGGAATATTCTAAGGGAATATTCCTTCTTTGCAAATTCCTCCAAAAAGGGAATATTCTCATAAAATATTCCTTTGCACAATTTAATTTGGTTTTAATTAACTAAATATCTAATTTTCCTCACCCATGAGAATATTCTTTGGGAATATTCTCTTTCTTCACTCATTTGAAAAAGGGAATATTCCTTTTTGAAACAAACTTTCAACAAGACTTCTTATGCAAGTTTTGAAAGTGTGTTTGTTTGTAAGAATATGAACCCTTGATTCTTTCCTTGATCCATGTGATCATTGACTCTCATCCATTGATGAGAATCCATGATCCATGTTTCATCTTTCCTCCAATTTTTACCGTTGATTAGTTTTTTTAATCCTTCATTTCTCATTTGTCCTATAAATAGGTCACTATTTGGAGACAAATGGATCCATCTTTTAAGAGAAAACTTATGCTATTAAAATCACTTTCACTTGCACTCATATTTAACACTTATTTAGCATCCTTTTAGCTTAATTTACTTGCATATTAGCTTAGTTTCCATTAATGGATTCCATGATAACATAGATGCATCCATTTAGCATGTTTGGTAATTAGGGTTTTAGTATTTTTAGCTCAAACTCCATTTAGATTAGCTTTTTATACACCCATATTGATCATCTTAGCATAGAGCATGTTAAAATAGCTTGCATCATGTTAATTTATATTTAAATCATGTTTTCATACACATCTACCATTGGTTTCATTGATTCTCTTCAATAGAATCGATTGAAATGAGCTCATTTATCCACAAGATTGGGAAAGGGTTGCCATTCCACATCAATGCGACACCACTCCCCCAATAGGATAAGTCTCAATGAATTAGAATAGGTGTTTTTTTAAAGTTTTTGTGATTTAATATGTTGGTTTTAATGAATTATTAGTTTAGTTTGCATTAGATGATCTTATTAGATTGATATTTAGTGGCTTGATTAGACTTTGAATCCTCATGGATCAAGTGTAGTTAGCCTATACTAATTCATCGGTCACATTTTGGTACTAGAAGGAGGGCAATACTGATCAAATTTAATGAATTTTTCTCTCAAAATATGTTTTTTTGGTTTTGCAAATACATCGATGCTTTTGGAGGCTACAATGATGCTTTTGTCAGGCATCTCCATATAGTGATGCTCTTTCTTGCAGATTCAATGACACCTAATCAAATTACCAATTCCCATTAAAAAAAATTATGACACTAATACTTTTTAGGAGTATCAAAGATTTGAAAATGGTGATGCCACCAAATAGCGATGCTATTGTCATCTCTGTTTGACCACAGAGCGATGCTTTTTCTCACTAGAGCAACACTCATTTGAATTATGGCGATGCTATCGTAAACAATGACACTTTTTATTGGTAAGCAAAAATAGTGAATGAATTTTAGCATGTGCTCTAAATTTTTTATTTTATTTTCTCTTTAACATGTCACTGAATTTTGACTTTTACCTTTTTAGGCTAACTGGTTTTGCAGGTTTGGACAATAAAACTTGAATTGAAGAAGCATAGTATTTTCATTTGATTTCATAATTGTAATAAGTGTTTCGATAGTTATGGGGAAATTGTAACCCATTTATGATGCTTTATTTAAAGTTTTAGGACCAAACTAGATTTATTTTGCACTTTAAAATGAATGTTCAAATTGGTTAAAACTGAACCCTCATATCATAATGTTTGTTGGTTTAAAATTGAACAACACAACTTTCACACTTCAAATTGGTGTTTAAAATAAACTCATTTTCTATGATGGATTAAAATGGACATGTGAATTGCTTTAGTATCCTTGTTGTGCATATCCAATCCCCTTGTGCTTCATGCGATCTTTGGTGAAGAGAAACACACAAGTATACCTTTTCTTCTTGGAAGTGCCAATCCTCTCCCCTTGCGCCTATTGGAAATCTTGGTTGACGAAAGGAATTTTGCACTTCAAACATATGTTACCTTTAGAGGACTTGCCTCCCAACTTGTGAGAGGGAATGATCCAAGTGGAGTTTTCATTTCGGTTCATGATATAAATACTTGGCATGACAAAAGTCATCGACTAGCTAGTGTAGTTACATTATATTGATGATCATCTCCTCTAGTATTCGTGTGATACGTCAAAAACCTTAGATGTTTCTAAGGGTTGGGAGTCCTCTTAATTGAGTGAATTCACCACATGTATATCATTAATTTATCTTGAAAGTCTGAATTACAAACCTTATTATTAGTGGCTCACCATTTACTCCGAAGTGTATTTTAAGGTAGTGCATTGGAATAGCACTGCTCCAAGAAGTTACTTACCTTGTATGGTTTTTGATTGAGGAAATAAAGAAAATGGGGAAGGGACTCCTTTTCTTTGCGTGTCAAGATGTTGCATTTCCTTGACATAGCCTATTTGTCCATTTCATCTTCACGGATTAAGCCTATTTGTCCATTTCATCTTCATGGATTAATCATATCTTAGGGAATGAGGGTAAGCCTACTAAGAAATACACACCTATCTAGGATTTTTCATGCTTGTGAGTTAGTTTAACACTTGCTTAGTTCCAAAACAATTGCAAACAAACATCAACAAATATTTTCAAAATTTTAAACCCTTTGGTCTAAGTATGGATACCCTTTGAACAAACCTTGATATTGATTCTTGTCCTAAGGATTTATTCTTAGAGACTTCTAAATATTTTTGTTTACATCTCAATCCATACTTCCCAAAGTTAACCTAGGTAACTATGAGCTTAACTTCATCCTTTTTACAAAATGGACTTTGTGAAATAAATGATGTTTTTGACATAGACATTTAGTTTGAAACTTAAGCAAGACAAAGTGTTTGTGGTAAACAAAAACTCATTTAAGCAAGATAAATTGACAAATTGAACCCCACATGACGATTTGGCGTCCAATTGCTTCGGTTGAACAACCAAACCTTATGTTTTCTATCATTCAACAAAACTTTGAATTAATTGAGGGAGAACAAACATATATAATTAGTAGTTTGAGAAGCTTCACTTTTGAAACAAAGGAAACACCCATCCAGTGGAGAAACAAAGCATACATCTTAGATGAACAAGAGGAACAAGCCGATATTGTGGCTAGAAGGCCCATATTACCACCTCCCACATGGAAATAAATATCAACTTTCCATAATCTTGGGATTCTCTAATTGATCTCATGCAAAATCAAAATCCCCAAGAGAAGGTCTACATTTCGTCGCTTCAAACTTAGGCATCATAGTCCAAAAGTTGTCAAACAACACCTTGTGGCTCTTTACTGCAACATGAACATTTTGGTAAGGAATTTTTATAGACATGTTTCAATGGATGATCTTGATATGTATGCTCAATATGAACCCCTAATTTGAGTCAAACATTGGTCTTTTGTACAAACTTAGGCTTATCTTAAATGATCTCACAAAAATCAAAATCCCTAAGAGAAGGTCTACATGCCACAATTTCAAACTTAGAAATCATAGTGTAAAGTACATTTGGAGACGTATCTTAAGAAATAACTACAATCAAGATAGATCAATAAGGAGACATTTTCTACGCTATTTCATGGATGAGCCAGGTCTACACATTTCACAAGAACTTCTCCTTAATCATTGAGTCTTTAGGAATTGACAACTTTAGAGGTATAGAATATTTCTCACCACCTTTGTATTAGAAAAGAAAGGTTCACTCTAGGTCAACATTGGGTCAAATGTTTCATCCACCCCTCCATCAAAATTCATCCTTCACTTCACTAAAATTTTCAAAAATTAAAACACACCAAACACTTTTTGACTCAGACATCTATCAACCCAAACCCTAAATAAGCTACTTTGTATGTGAAATAAATCATTTTCCATGCACTTAGCTAAGTTAGTTATTATCTTTGGACTAGTTTATCTTTAAGGTCACAAGTCTACCCTAAAGATTCACAAGTTCATAAATATCCTTTATCCAAACATCAAAACAATCAAACTCTTAAGTCAAAAGTATTGTCCCAAAATGTTTGCAAAAATCACTTCCCACATCATTCACCTTTTCATCTTCCATTATCACCATTGCTCCAAAAAGACTTAGATCATCCCTTCTACCTAGATTTGAGTCAACTAGAGAGTTCAAACATTACAAATCTCAACACAACTCTCCCATAGGTGACCCAACATTTATGGTTAAGATGAGATCACAACACAAGAGAATCATGGAGAAAACCAAAGTCAAATTCACCTTAAGTGATCCCAATCCTCAAGAATTTGATCCAAGAAGTCAAGTTACCCCATCATAACAACCCTTGTCTCCATCATGAACATACGAAATCGAAGACATTACAAAATACCTGTTTGAACTTACTAGGGAAGAAATCATTGAGTACAAACAAGAACATCAAGCCTTAGAAAATGTGGCTCCAATTTACCCATCTTTTGTTGTGCAACCCTTGATACAAGGTTTTACAACTCCATCTCTAGGGATAAATCAAACATCCATTCCTAGTATTGCAGCTAGTCTTGCTAAGGACTTTGGCCATACTGTTCCATTTGGAAGCAACACACTTGTGGGTACCCTAAGCACAAATCCATCTCAAAACACCACTTGGACACCTACCTTTGGCTCTCCCACCCTTCCTAAACATTCCTTGCATCAGAATAAACCTCTTACACTTCATGAATATACAACAAGCTAAACAGATCGAGGTTATCCATCTTCATCCATCCCCATGAGTACCACAAGTGTGCCCAATGCCACACAAGGTAGTATAGGCCAAGTGTCCCAAATAGATCAAAGTTGAACCTTAGCACAAATAGGGAAATATTTATCCAACCCCCCAATTGGTTCATCTACACTATTGGTTTCACAAAACACTTCCATCCCCTCCATAAGTAACCCAAATCAAAACAACCCCTTGGTCACAAACCCCATCAACTAAGGTACTACCTTGATCCCACCTCAAGTACAACAAAGGCACCCCTTACTCTTTAGTCAAGGGAAACCTTTTGATCAAGGGATGAACATGCCATTTCCATCACAATATCTAATGGTACCATCATCATCTTTCCCCTTGGTCCCCCATGTCATGCAAAATAAAATGGGACCTGAAACTTAAATTCCTCCATCCCAATCTACCATCTTGCAAGGAATGATAAACCAAGGTTATCCCTAACCTCTCATCAACAACTCATAACCCACTCAAAACATCAACAGACAAAACACATTGTAGATGTCCCAAAAACCAACTGATCCTACATTTCAAGCACATTCTTAGCTTTACAACAAATACAACAAGCTTATCAACAAGTCGTCCAAGAAGAAGAAGAAGAAGAAGCAACCCTAGCAACACAACAACAACAAAAACAACAAGAAGCACAACAAAAATAACAACAAGCAACACAACAACAACAATGAGAAGCAACCCTAGCAACACAACAAGCAACACAAGAAGAATAAGAAGAAGAAGAAGTAGCCCTAGCAACACAACACCACCACCACCACCAACAAGAACAACAACAACAACAAGAAGCAACCTTAGTATCACAACAAAAATAACAACAACAACAAGCAGCATTAGTAGCACAACAAGCACAACAAGCTTGAGTGGTGCAACAACAACAAGATCAACAACAAGCCCTAGTAGCCCAGCAACAAAAATAAGATTTACTAGCTCAGCAGTATGCCCAACAACAACAACAAAAAATTTCCTACTATAATCCTCAATATAACATCATCAATACAAACACTTTAGGAACATATACATCAACGCCACAATCACCTTGACAATATCCCACACTACCATACACACCATACAACACCTCATCATATTAGAATCCCATGTACAACCCATCCACCATCCCACAATACACAATGTATGTTCCTCCTCCAAACCCACAAGACAATGTAGTGTCACAAATTTAGGCATTATCACAAGAAATGCAAGATTTATAGATGGGCAAGATGAAGAAGCCCCATACATAGAACCTATGCCCATATCCATTCGATCAAAACATCACAATGGTACCATTCCCTCTTGGTTTTGAAGTCTCCAAATTCAATAAATACAAAGGGAGAGGAACTCTTGTGGACCATATCAAATAATTTAATTTCGTGTGTATGGAAGTTGATTATAGTGATTCTTATTTGATGTGCCTCTTTCCACGAAGCTTGATAGGACCAAATATCAATTGGTTTTCCCAATTGCCTCCAAAATCAAAACCTTCCAAGAAATCATCGATTAATTCATATATCATTTCTCCTTCAAACTTGAAATGGACATACGCTTAGAAGATTTGTACACTCTCAAACAAAACAAAGAATAATATTTCACCAATTTCTTGCAATGATGGAGGCAGAGGAATAGTAAGAGCAAGTGGCCAATTCCTGATGAAAAACAAGTGAGAATCATCATAGAAAATTTAGATCCAGATTTATCCTTTCACATAAAATGTAGTACATTACATCTTATGATGAGCTTCTCCCTAGAGCCCTTAACATCATGAGAGCTCTAATATCATAGGGAAATACTCAATCCTACAAAGACAACTACTCGTCAACCAATTCAAATGAAAATCCTTGTGTTTGGGCTAAGAACAATAATGTAACAAATGATGGCGTGGTAGATGATAAGGTGGTCCTAAGTGCTCCTAGGCCAAACAATAATCAAATAGCTAACATTCAACCAACTGTGCAACAAACAACACTATCACAAAATAATCAGATCAATAACACTGAAACACAACAAAGAAAAACCCCTAACAAGAACAACTATTTGAAATGAAAGTACACATAGTTGTCGAAACCTATTAAGACTATAATGAAGAATTTGGTAGAGTCAAACCTGATAACACTTCCAAATTTTGAAAACTACCAAGAACCACAGGTAAACCACCCTAGTACAACGAAAAATATCTTTGTGACTTTCATAAAATCAAAGGACACAGAACAACAAACTGCATGAGGCTAAAAAAATATTATCCAAGATCTTATAGAGAGTGAAGCCATATTTTTTGAAATACCTGCTGACAACTAGGATCTTAAGATATACAAGAACTCTATGCAAGATCATAGCAAATGAAACAGCACAAGAAAAGCTAAGGATTACACAAATGTGCAGTATACCTATTCCAATGTAGTCGGTTCTTGTGATAGTGTCATCACTATCATCACCATCAAAGGGCCTAGTGTAGAGTGTGGAGTCACCACACGACATGGAAAGGTCACCATCCAAGGAGTCCCATCTCAATCTAGGTCACAACCTATTTTTCCAACATCAAACCCTAGCAAGACAAATCTCCTAGATCAACTTAAGAAGATCCCCACATAGATTTCTATCTTAGAACTGTTAAGGCTATCACCCACACATAGGGAAATCCTAGGGAATGCTTTTCCTTTATCATCCATCCTTGAGGATATTGATACAAAAAAAATTCAAGCTATTGTGGGACATATCACTAATCATCTTCTCACCTTCTCAGAACAAGACCTACCATCACAACCATCTCATAATCGTGCTTTTCATTTTGAGGTCATTATTCATAAGAACAAGGCTAAAAGAGTCTTAGTAGGTGGAGGTATTGGTATGAACATTTTCACACTTTATTTGATCAAGAACTTGGGCTATTTAGAGGATACTATTGAGAAAAAAAAGAGTACCACCATTAGAGCATATGATGATCAAGAGTGAGTATAACAAGGCATCATTGCACTACCCATCCAAGTAGGACCCATAATTGTAGAAACTACATGCCAAGTGTTAGACCATGATCTTCCCTAAAATATCTTGCTTGGCCAACCATGGATCCATGCCCTAAAAGTTGTAGCTTTGACCTACCATCATTGTGTAAAGTTTCCTTTTGAGGGCAAAGAAGTTACCATCCATGGAGATCCTGAGCCTTTTTACTACTGCAAGAACCTTGAGGCCAAGTTTTACAAGATACCCCAGATCCCTAAAAATTATGAAGCACCTACACCATCTTCCTCATTTTTTGACCTTCTACCCTTGCATCTACCTCAGAAACAAAAACACCCATTGTGCAAAACATTCTCAATATCAAAGTAGTGATCCAAGATGATGGTTGTGGAAAATATCAACTAACAAAGGATACTTTGTGATGGGAGAGCTACCTCATTCTCCCAAATCTCATTGGAAACCCACACCTAGCAAAAAAGTCACCAAAACAATAAAGATGGTAGCTACTACCTTCACCAAGTGGGGGGATTTGAAAGGTGTCAATGAGGATGTCTCTAAACTGCTATATCAAGATGAACGACTTGTCCTTGTTCTTCACATGGAAGATGACAAAAAAGGCTTGCAGCTAATGAAGAGTTGGGGATACAACAAGAATGAGAAAATAGGAAAAAATAACACTGGTTTTTTAGAACCCGTCATTCCTAAGAAATGTCCAAAGAATCTCGACTTAGGATGTACTACTAGCTGTTGGAAATAGGTTGCCATTCAATTACAAATCCTAAACATTAATTATTTCATGTATCTCCTAGATTCTTGGAATGTGTTCAATAAAACTAAGATTAGGATGAGATTAATATTTGATGAAATAATCATGATTATTGACATTTGTAATTAATTCTAAATGTAAGAAGCATGTGAGGGCATCCATAGTGAGTTCCTAAATAATAGGGACACATGGGACACTCACATGGTAAGGTGAAACTCACCTTGTGTCCAGTTAACTATACAGAGTAACAATTAACACTTTTGAATGCATGTAAAGATCCTAGGAGTTAGGATTTGGTGTTTTCATGCTTGAAGTTTAGTTAAGTTCAGTTAAGTTCAGTTCAGATCAGTTAAGTTAAGTTAAGTTCAGTTCAGTTCAAAATCAGTTTAGTTTAGTTTAGTTCAGTTCAGTTATCTTCAGTTGCATGCATGTTGGTTATTTTTAGTTGCATGTAGTTAGCTTCAGTTAACTTGTAATGCATGGCTAAATAACATTGAGTTGTATGACAGATAACAGGGACTACCTCTAGTTAACAAGGGATGACCATTCTTTGGGAATGGTGTTGAGTAAATGTTTCAGTTAACTATAAAGCACTTGAAGCCAACTTGGGCGCCCAAGATGCTTTATTGGAATTACCTCTCATGCATGATAAGATATTTATGAAGGCTCAGTTAAGTAGCTTTACTTAAGGGTGCCAACTTTGAGAAAGAGCTTACTTAGATCAACAATATTAAAGTTTTACAGAGTATTAAGCTAAGAAAACACTTCATTTTTCAACATTTGGTATCAGAGCTGAGGTTGGGTAGAGTATTGGGATGCCTTTCTCTTAAAATTTGAAGGATTTATTGGCTTAGTGGGAGCTTTTATTATTTTTGTTATTTGCTGATTTTGGAATTAAGTTTTGTTACAATGAATTCAAGGTTAGAAATTGAAAGGTTCAATGGTTCTAACTATGAAATGTGGAAATTAAAAATGGAAGATCTTCTTGAAGAAAGAGATCAGTGGTTAGCAGTTAATAATGAGACAAAGACACCTACAACTATTTCAGATGAAGATTGGGCTAAGTTAGATAAGAAGGCAAGAGGAACAATAAGGTTATGTCTTGCTGATGCTGTTCTTTTGAATGTTTCAATGGAAACTAGTGCATATAAATTATGGAAAAGAATAGGGGATATTTATCAAACTAAGAGTCTCACCAATAAGTTGTATCTGAAAAGGAAATTATATTCATTGAAAATGAAAGATGGTGATTCAGTAGCACAACATTTAAATGCTTTCAATTTAATTCTCAGTCAGTTAGCATCTGTAGATGTAAAGCTTGAGGATGAGGATAAGTGCATTTTATTGCTTTGTTCTTTACCGAATTCTTGGGAAAATCTAATTGTTGCAATAAGTGGAAATGGTGCAGATCCAAAGATGGACAACATTATTCCTACTCTCCTATCAGAGGAGATGAGGAGGAAGTCTAAGGAGGAAATCCAAGATGCCTTGTTTGTAAAAGGTAGGCCTAAGAAAAAGGAGCCTAAGGGAAACAAGGAAGGGAAGGGTAAGTTAGAAGGATGAAGTAAGGTAAAGTGTTGGAACTGTGGGAAACCAGGACATGTGAAGAAGGATTGTAAGAACAAGAAAGAGAGTTTTGATTCTTCTACAAAGGAGTCCTCAGATAATAGTAATGATGCATTGGTTATTTCAGGTAATATTGTTTGTGATAACTCTTTGCTTCATGTTTCAGAGTAATCTTCGTAGAGAGGATGGTAGTCACAATGCCATGTGTGACTCGGTATCATGGTTCAATGGGAGTTGTTGGTAGTGACTTGGATGCATCATTGGTAAGGTTATCTCCATGTGATTAGAGATATGGTTTCTTGGTTTAGAGTATATTTGTTATGGATGTCATGGTTTACTCTTGATATGCATTTAGAGTTTGGCATATTACATGGTTCTCTTGAGACTAGGATGTATAAGTATGTTGTGATGCATGTGATCTCCTAAGAGAAGATGGTTAGATCATGGATGTCATGTTTATGTTCCTGATTCATGATTGGAGCTTTGGCATTGATCTTTTGTGTTTCTCTTAAGTATTGGGTACATTAATCATTTGTTTGATTACTTCATGAAAGTGTTGTGTTGCATTTGGAGTTTGGCATGGATTGGTTGGTTACAGGTCCTCATGGATACTTGGAGAAATAGGTGAGGCTGGAATTCTCTTGTGGTAGGAGACATTTGTTGGAATGGTTACTTGTGAGAAAATTTTTTTCAACAGAAAAGACCAAGGAGTCTACACCTTGGTTGAATGTGGATTCAACACACTCGGTGGTTTAGCATGCCTCTAAAGAGGTGGTTTCGTTACAGAGGATTCAGAAAGGTAATGGTTTGGTTGATAATGGGAAGGTATTAATTGAGAAAGTTAACTCTTTAATTAATGTTACAAATTATCTTATGAAACCATACAGATAAGTTCTCTTGGTTTTAATCATTTGCTTGGAAGCTTCATGATTATGCATGTTACATTTGAAGTTAGCATGGTTTGATTAGTTGGTGCAAGAAGGCCATTGGCCTTGAGTCTTGTACTTGTTTTATTATTCCTTGTTTAGAAAAATTGCAATGTATAATGTCAAGTGGGAGAATTTTGGAAATAGGTTGCCATTCAATTGAAAATCCTAAACATTAATTATTTCATGTATCTCCTAGATTCTTGGAATGTGTTCAATAACACTAAGATTAAGATGAGATTAATATTTGATGAAATAATCATGATTATTGACATTTGTAATTAATTATAAATGTAAGAAGCATGTGAGGGAATCCATAGTGAGTTCCTAAATAATAGGGACACATGGGACACTCACATGGTAAGGTGAAACTCACCTTGTGTCTAGTTAACTATACGGAGTAATAGTTAACACTTTTGAATGCATGTAAAGATCCTAGGAGTTAGGATTTGGTGTTTGCATGCTTGAAGTTCAGTTAAGTTAAGTTCAGATCAGTTAAGTTCATTTTAGTTCAAAATTAGTTTAGTTTAGTTCAGTTATCTTCAGTTGCATGCAAGTGCATGTTGCATGCATGTTGGTTATTTTGAGTTGCATGTAGTTAGCTTCAGTTAACTTGTAATGCATGGCTAAATAACATTGAGTTGTATGACAGATAACAAGGACTACCTCTAGTTAACAAGGGATGACCATTCTTTGGGAATGGTGTTGAGTAAATGTTTTAGTTAACTATAAAGCACTTGAAGCCAACTTGGGCGCCCAAGATGCTTTATTGGAATTACCTCTCATGCATGATAAGATATTTATGAAGGCTCAGTTAAGTAGCTTTACTTAAGGGTGCCAACTTTGAGAAAGAGCTTACTTAGATCAGCAATATTAAAGTTTTACAGAGTATTAAGCTAAGAAAACACCTCATTTTTCAACACTAGCAAGGTTACCCTTAGTGGAAAAGGCACTTTCACTAAAAGGGCAGAGAATTTCTCATGGTTACTGACATCTTGTGACATGACCCTAGATGACTTCCCCCTTAATGTTGCTGACCTATTTGAAAATAAATCTCTCTTCATGATATCCATGACATCCTTCACCCCAAATGATCAACTGACTAAAATAAGCCTAGTATACCCACAACTCATTGATTGGGACCAACAAGGACCACCAATTCTAGATTTATTTGAAAACGATGAAGCAATCTTAGAATTCATGGGACTTTGTGACAACTTACCATAGGTAGATCACAAAGAAGGCTTTGACATAGAGTTAGAAACAGGGGCGTACTACGAAGAGATGGTTGAATTCTTTAATTGTAAAATTGATGACATACAACTAACATGCAAATATTTGAGTGAAAACCACACCGTGACACTCTTTGATCTTAAAATAGTAAAAAGAAAGGACACATCTGAGGGTGAAAACCTCTCTGAGGTGCCCAAGGATGAGGGATTCAATCTCCCCCTTAGTGCAATGCATCCAGAGAAGGTAGTAGTTCTAGCAAAAAAGGCCACTCCAGTCAATGTGGGAACAAAAGAAGCACCCAAAATCACTTTCTATATCGAATCCTTGTTGGATGAAGAATATAAAAACCTAGCAGCATTCCTGAAAGAGAAAAGAACCAAATTTTCATGGTCATACATAGATATGCCATGGATCGATCCATAAGTGGTTGTGCATCATTTATCCATTTATCCTAAAGACAAACTAGTGAAGAAAAAATTAATGAAGATGCACCCTCAGATAACACTCCTGGTGAAACTTGAGTTACAAAAGCTTCTTGACATTGGATTCATAAGATCAATAGATTATCCTAAGTGGGTTTCAAACCTGGTACCACTCTCCAAACCCACTAGGGGCATTAGAAGATGCATGGATTTTAGAGACTTAAACAAGGCATGCCCAAAGGATGATTTCCCTCTTCCTAACAATGACATCATTGTGGAATTAATAGTTGGGCATGAAATTCTATCACTCATGGATGGTTTTTCAAGCTATAATCAAATCATGATTAGTAAGGAGGATCAACACAAAATTGCATTCACTTGTCCATGGGGGGCATATTGTTGGAACATGATGCCATTTGGGCTAAAGAATGTAGGAGCAACCTATCAAAGAGCAATGACCATCATCTTTCTTAACATGATCCAAAAAATAGTCAAAGACTATGTGGATGATATTTTGGAAAAATCAAAGAAAAGGAATGAGCACATAGAAGTCTTAGGACCCATCTTCGACAGACTCGAAGAGTATATGGTACAACTAAACCTAAAAAAGTGTGTCTTTGGGGTTACATTAGGGAAGCTTCTTGGCTACATCATATCACAGAGAGGGATATAAATTAATCCAACAAAAGTGAAATCTATCCTAGACATGGAACCACTGCAAACACTAAAGCAGATGAGAGGGTTATAAGGAAGGTTGCAGTCCATCAGAAGGTTCATAGCATAGTTATTAGATAAAATTCACCCTTTCTCAAATCTTCTCCATAAAGGAATAACTTGCAAGTGGGATGAGAAGTGTGATAAAGCTTTCCAGTAGATCAAGGACTACTTATTGAAACCTCTAGTGCTCATGCTACTGATACCAAACAAACCTTTGATCCTGATATCTCAACAACATCGACAACATTGGGTGCACTTCTAGCACAACATGATGAAAATGGAAAATAAAGAGCTGTCTATTACATCAACATGACTTTGGTGGGCTATGAAATGAATTATTCATCCATTGAGAAAGCATGCTTAGTAGTATTTTTTTCTTCTTAAAATTTTAGACATTACATGCTGTCACATCAAATCAAGCTTATTGTAAATTCCCTGATGAATCAAGTGATCATAGACCAACTAGAAGAAGCACCTATCTATTCAAAGAATCCATTGATATCTAAATTCCCTGATGAATCAATGTTCCTTGTCAATGCAACAAATCAATGGAAAATGCACTTTGATGGATCGTTCACCCAACATGGATCAGGGGCAGGTATTCTTTTTATCACCCCTAAAAGTGATTGTATTCCAAAGTCATACATGTTATCATTTCTATGTACCAACAACATTGTTGAGTACAAAGCTTTAATCACATGTCTAAGGATAGTAGTTCAATGACATATACAGGAGTTGAAAGTCTATGGAGACTCATAGCTGGTTATCAACCAAGTCAATGATGACTACAAAAATAAGGATGAAAAGCTTACTCCTTATAAGAAGATGGTAGAGAGTCTCAAGGACCTTTTCATTGATATAAATTTAGAGAAAATTCCTCACATGAACAACCAAGCAGCAAATGCTATGGCAAAAATTGGATCATTATTAGATATGCCACACAACACACTTCAATGCAAATTCTTAGTAGAACAACTTCTCGTACCAACTTTCCATAATCTGAATTTGTGTGTCATTGTTGGTCTTGGTTCCCTCTGGTATCGTGATATATTCACCTACCTTAGTAGAGGAACACTCCCATTCGATATCACCTCCAACCTTAAGAAGACCTTTGTTAAAAAGGAATCCTGATTCGTGATCCTAGGTGATACCTTATACCACCGAAGCATCAAGGGGACTTTACTACAATGTCTTAACTAAGAGGAAGACTTGACCGCTTTGACAAAAGTACATGATATCATGTGTAATTCCCATTTTAGTGGTATGAATTTAGCTAAGAAACTGTTGAGGACGGGGTACCACTAGCCAACCTTGGAAAGAGAATCCCATTAGTATGTCCATAAGTGTATCCAGTGTCAACAACATGGAGATATTATTCATGCTTCAACTCAGGAGTTGCAACCAATGGTCACACCTTGGCCTTTCTCATAGTGGGGGCTTGATCTCATAGGAAAAAAATACGCCCACCTCATCTAATGGCCATAATTTCATCATAACAACCACTAAGTACTTTACCATGTGGATTGAAGCCATTATGATGACCTACATAATGGGGAAGCAAGTTGCCAAGTTTATCCTAAATTACCTTATTTGTCGTTATGGTGTTCCACAAACCCTTATCTCAAATAACGAAACACCCTTCAAGAATCAAGATGTGAAAGAGCTATGTCAAAGCTTCAATATCCAACATCGATTCTCTACCCCATATTACGCCCAGGGAAATGGACAAGCTGAGGCTACAAACAAGACCATTTTAAAAATCCTAAAGAAAAATTTCAATGAAGCTGGCCGCAACTGGCATCTACAGTTAAATCCTGCCTTCTGGGCCTATCGAACCAGTATCCACATGCCTATAGGTGCAACCCTATTCTCCTTGGTATATGGATCAAAAGCCATCTTTCCTATTGAGGTTGAGCTTCCATCACTGCAAGTGTCATTGCATAACCTAATCACTGATGAAAAGTACAAATTATCTCGGCTAAATGAGTTAGAATTCTTGGATGAGCATCATCTTGATGCCCTTAATCACTTGAAAGTATATCAAAATTGATAGAAATAGAGCTATAACAAGAATTTCAAGTGTTGGTCTTTCCAAGTAGGGCATCTTGTCCTCAAGAAGAATAAAAAAAAATTCTAGATTAGGACAGTAAAGGAAAGTTTGAACCTAACTGGTTTGTGTCCCTTTGCCATCATAGCAAGCTATGGATCAGGAGCATACCAATTGTCAATGCCTAAAGGTAAACCCTTGTAGGAACCAATCAATAGTTTGCATCTTAAAATTTTTTATGCCTAGGCTTGAAGGGTGTAAATCTGAAAATACAAAAAAATTGAAAAAATGATCAAAATCCAAAAAATAAGAAAAAGGATTGAAAAAAGTAAAGAAAAACAATCATCCTCTTGTGAAAACCACTTCGGTGGCAGTTTGGGAAAGTACCTTGGTGAAAACATGGTAAACAAGCACCTTGCATAAATAAATCCCCTCCATCTATTCTTTGGCTCTTTATCCTACCGTTCTTAGCATCAAATTCATTTATCACATCATTCATCCTATTTATTCCATCCCCCATTTGTGTTCGTACCATAGCTTGATGTTGTGAAGTATTGTATCCCCTTTAGTACTAATTGGCATATTCCTAAGGTTAGTTTGAACTACCTATATCGAGGTAGTCTGTTGCATCACATTTGGGGCAATTCATTATGGAACAAATCAAGTTATTGTATATCCTAAGGTTATTAGAAATCTTGTTGAAAATCCCAATTTTTTTTGTAAAATCTCATTGTAAATCCAAAAACACTTGTAAAAAATTCATTAGAAAATCCAAAAACATCCAAATCTTATACAACTAAAATCCAAAAACATTAAAAAATTGTAAAGTCAAAATCAAAGCATCCAAAACACATCAAAATCCCTAAAATGTCAAAACATCAAAAATCCAATAACAGTACCATGTTGAACTACGAGTATTTGAGCTTGAATGTAGGCAAGACCATCATTGATGTGCCCCTGAGCCACCCTAGGTTAGTCTGTAGGAGTCCATCATAATAAATTGACATTCCATCAACTATTCATTTCTCATCGCTAATAAGTCAAGTCAGTCGAACTATGTGGTCTCTATGTGTATAACGTAGGCAAGGATAATCTTTGATCAACCCTCAAGGCCCCTAGGATAGTTTTTTAGGTTAGGTTCTTGGTCAGAAAACCTAGAAAAACCCTAAACATTCGTAAAAAGTGAAAACCCTAAACATTCGTAAATCTTCGAAACCCCTAAACATTAAGAAAACATCAAAAAACATAAAACATCAGAAAATTAGAAATCCCATAAACATTCAAATATCAAAAAAACACAAAAATTAGAAAACATTCAAAATACCTAAACAACATAAAATATCTTAGAGAAAAATCCTAAACAACCTCAAATAATTGAAAAACCAAAACATTCACATAAACTTTCAAAAAGATCAAAAACAACCTCAAAACATTTCAAAATACAAAAATCATTTGAATATTCCAAAAAATCCAAAACCATCCATCCCATATCACTTTCACCCACAATAACCTATTGCAAGTATGAGCATGTTTGGTGGTGTTGTCATTAATGTTGTCATTGATGTCAACATAATTCTGTATGTTGTAGATTGTGCATGTATAAATGAGATGTTGTTGAGATGTTGTGAGTACATGGAGCTATCCTTATGATGTTGTAGATGTGCTGAAATGATGTGTTACGAAGTGCTTGTGAGAAAATTGATAAAGAGTGAAGTCAGAGTTATGTAAGTGTTCAAAATGTGCTCCAGAGTGTGCTCCATGTTTCTCCTGTGTTGATCCTATGCTTGTGCAGATTTGAAGGTTTATTGATGATGATATCTCCTAATTTGTTGCTGTTGGTTTGATAATAGGTGAAAGTTGTGTTCACTGGTGTGTGAACTAGTTTGGAAGGATTGGTTTTCTGTGGACTGGGATAAATTTTTTTGCTTTGAAGTCCTCCCCTGTTTTGTTTCAGGTCTTGCTGACTTGGAATATGTCTTGTAATGGAATTTTCTACATTTTGGAAAAAATATTCAAGGTTTGGTGCTCCAAAAGTTGAGTTTTAGAATTTTTGTGTGTGTTTGTATAGTCCAGATGGACTGTTGAAAGGTGTTCTATGTTCAAAGGTTGTTACACCTATTGTGGATGTATCTAGAAGTATCTAAGATGTGTTCTCATGCATGATGAATCATGTTACATCGTCCATGTGTTATCTTGGAAAGCATGTACTTCAATGTTCATTTGTGTTTTCATTAGGTTTGGCCAACCTGGTGTTTACACTTCATATGAATAATTAAGTTTAATTAACGAACATTGTGGTTGATCTGAGACGTTACGTTTGGTCTTGGTTAAGTGTTTAATTGGTCCACTCTCATTCCTTTCCACTGTTGGAATGTTGAGTTGCCAACCTTATTTGAATTTATGAATTGAAGCATATGTGGTCAACCTTGGAGAAAATTTCTAGGGTTGAAGATGGTATAAATGCAAGTTGAGATGCGAAGGTTTTGATGATGCAAAGTAACTAAGTAAGCCACAAGTGTAGAGAAGAATTGTGTGAAAGTGAGTTGAGGCAACAATACTTCATTGTGTTAGATTCTTGAAGCCAGTGAGCTAAAGGTTTTTGCAATCTTCTAATCAAGGCTATGGATGTGTGTAAATTGCTATGGTGGATCTTTTGTTTTCTTTTGTATCAGTAGGCAGTGAGCCTCCCTATTGGACAGTGAGTCTTTTATGTAGGGAGTGAGCCTTTGTATTCAGGCAGTTAGCTCTTGGTAATGAGCCTTTGTATTCGGTTTTGCTATCACTTTATATTGTGAGTTAATCCTCATTGTGGTTTTTCCCTTATTGGGTTTTCCACATAAAATTTGGTGTTCATTGTGTTGGTTTTTCTTTTTGTTATTTGCATATCATGTTCATACCTAATAACAGAATAGTGTGGTTATGAAATTGATAAGTGTTGAAGTTTTGAGTTTAAATTTGGTGACAACTGATTCACCCCCCCTCTCAGTTGTCCTACACATTTTAACAATTGGTATTAGAGATTTGGTTCCTTGGTGTAGAACTTAACCATTTAAGGAAGATCCAATGACACATAAGTTGGTGATCCCTATGTTTGATGGATCTGATTACAATGAATGGAAAGTGCAGATGAGAGGATATATTATCTCTCTTGGTTACAAGACCTGGAAGGCTATTGAGACAAAATATGTTGCTCCGATGGGTGGTATTACTATTGTAGATGAGGTTTTTGCTTATGAGGAGAATGAAAAGGTGAGGTATGATATTTTTAGTGCTGTATCTAAAACTGAGCGAATTAAGCTTCTTTGTTTGGGCACTGCTTATGAAGTTTGGAAAAAGTTGGAAGATATTTATGAAGGAAATGATAGAGTGAAATTGAGAAAGAAGCTGATGGAAAAGCATAGATATGAGAATTTGAAAATGGAAGAAGGTGAATATTTTGCAAGCTATTTCTAGAGGGTTGAACTTGTAGCAAATGAAGTTACGAATCAAGGGGGAAAACTGACTGATGAAGATATAATTGAGAAGATCCTAATAACTCTACCTGAGTGTTACAGTGATAAGATCTCAATTATTGAAGAGATGTATGATCCTAAGAAATACACTAAAGAAGAGCTGTTTGGCACCTTGATGGCATTTGAGATGAGAAAGTTTGGAAAGAAAGAGGAAAAGATAGAAACAACATTTAAAGCAACAAAGACTAAGGATGCTATGGATAGTGATGGTTCTAATGAGTTGGAAGCAAATTTTACCAAGAAGTTGAAGAAAGGTATCGGTAAGTATAAAGGTATGTTTCCTTTTAAGTGTTTCAGTTGTGGTAATATTGGTCATTATGCTTCAAGATGTCTAAATAGAGTTGTACATAAGAAGAACAAGGATTATAAAGATAAAGATAGAAAGGATAAGAAATACAAGAAGCTTTATTATGTTAAAGAAGAAGCCAAAATCGTTGATGATGAATCTAATTATGAGGGTGATGATAGTGAATGCTTGTTTTTAGCCTCAGAGAATAAATTTGTGTTTGCTAACCTTGGAAAATGTGCAAGAAAGAATGTTTCAAAGAATAAAAAGAATGAGATGGAAGGTACTTTGGTCACCACCTTTCATGCTAGACAGGATGAAGACTACTGGGTGATTGACAATGGATGCTCTAATCACATGACTGAAGATAAAAGTAATTTTACTAAACTTGAAAAGTATTATGGTGGTTTGGTCATGTTTGGTGATGATTCAGGAGCAAATATTGTTGGAAAAGGTAAAAAGGTACAATTAGTTTTGATGGAATACACAACACTGATAATGTATATTATGTAAAGGGTTTATGGAATAACCTTTTGAGTGTTGGAAAAATGTGTAGTAATGGCTTTAAACTTGTGTTTCATAATTATACTTGGGAGATCAAAAAAGGATCTAGAGATATGGTTGCTGTAGGAAGGAGAACTCATGGAAACATCTATCATCTTAAGGGTGTTGATGGTCAGTGCCTTGTATCTCAAGTCTATGAAAGTTGGATGTGGCATCAGAGAATGGGACATGTAAACTTTGATAATCTGGTTAGAGTCTGAGGTTTGCCTTGAATCACAAAGCCTGCTAATACTATTTGCAAAAGTTGTCAGTTAGGGCTTTGATCATTGGTTAAGGTCTTACCAACTTTACTATGGGCACCTTTAGGTTCTTTGAAGACTATTTCAAGAGCATGATACCCAATTCCTTGGTTATCTTTGTATCCTTGTAATTGAATGGGTTCCATTATACCTTGTCCATGTGCCCTCGATCATTTTCCTTTATATCCCATGTGCTTACATAAATCATGTCCTTTAGAATATCTATCGACTTCAAGAGGAGGGAGTGGTTGTTCTTGATAGTCTTTGTATAACCATGATGAGATGTCTTGATTGAGATCCTCTTTATCCAATAATCCTTATTTATTGAATCTTTTGAAAGTTTTCTTAGGTTTAATTTTGAACACCTTAGGCTAGCCATAGGATTGTGGTGAGAGAGGAAGTTGTCCTACATAAAAGGAATTATGTATTCCATACTCTCCACATCCATTTTCAATAACTTTATCTTCATCTCAAGGATGGGGTGTACAGTGGAAGTAGGTTTAATGTGGATGGATTGATGTAATAATGTTATGTGGATGCTACGTCATTGATTGGGTAATGGAAGAAACTCTTATATTTTCCTTCCAACATTTTGCAATATTGGAAGCATTGGGGTTCAGTGGGTATGGATAATTCCCTCCCATTGTATGAAAACCTTAGGCATTGGTGGTAGGTAGAAGGGACAGCTTGCATAGCATATATCCAAGGTCCTCCAAGGAGGATGTTGCAAGGGAGATCAAGATCAAGTATTTGACATGGACTTTTCATAGTGGTCAATCCAACTTGAATGGGTATTTTAATGGTACCTTCAAACTCTCTCTCAGCATCATCATAAGCTTTAATGGTTATCTTATTTTGAGGATCAATAGTTTCTTCAGAGTATTCCAACAACATTATTAACTTTAGAGTGCATAAGTTAAGTCCAGATCCACCATCTATTAGGACTCATTTAATGGTATGCTTATATACAATTGCTTCAATATGGAGTGGTTTATTATGTGGTACCTCAAAAATTAATTATATTTTTGTAAATGCAAGGTGATGTGTGGAGGAAAGATGTCCAATGATAACATGGAATTGGTTTACATTTATGTCACTAGGTACACATGATTCTTGGAGAGCTTTATCTAGGACTTCCTTCTGAATAGGGAATGTTTGAAGCAATTCCAAGATGGAAATATGGGCAGGGGTTGTACCAAATGATCTAGGATGTTATAATTTTTGATTGATAGATTAGTATGGGCTGATTACACTTGATCTATGAAGATTCGAAGTCTAATCAAGCCACTAAACATCAATCCAATAAGATAATCCAATTCAAACTAATCTAAGAATTCATTAAAACTAATATATTAAATCATGAAAGCTTTAAAAAAACACATATTCTAATCCATTGAAACTTATCCTATTGGGGGAGTGGTGTCACATTGATGTGGAATGGTGACCGTTTCCCAATCCCATGGATAAATGAGCTCATTTTGATAGATTCTATTGAAGAGAATCAACAAAACTGATGATAGATGCGTATGAAAACATGATTTAAATATAAATTAACAAGATGCAAGCTACTTTAACATGATCTATGCTAAGATGATCGATATGGGTGTATGCAAAGCTAATCTAAATGGAGTTTAAGCTAGAAATATTAAAGCCCTAATTACCAAACATGCTAAATGGATGCATCTATGTTATCATGGAAGCCATTAATGGAACTAAGCTAATATGCAAGTAAATTAAGCTAAAAGGATGCTAAATAAGTGTTAAATATGAGTGCAAGTGAAAGTGATTTTAATAGCATAAGTTTGATCTTAAAATATGGATCCATTTGTCTCCAAATAGTGACCTATTTATAAGAGGACAAATGAAAAATGAAGGGTTAAGATTGAAAAAGCTAATCAATGGTCAAAATTGGAGGAAAGATGAAACCTGGATCATGGATTCTCATCAATGGATGAGAATCAACGATCACATGGATCAAGGAAAGAATCAAGGGTTCATATTCTTCCAAACAAACACACTTCCAAAACTTGCACAAGAAGTCTTGTTGAAAGTTTGTTTCAGAAAGGAATATTCCCTTTTTCAAATGAGTGAAGAAAGAGAATATTCCCAAAGAATATTCTCATGGGTGAGGAAAATTAGATATTTAGTTAATTAAAACCAAATTAAATTGTGCAAAGGAATATTCCATGAGAATAGTCCCTTTTTTGAGGAATGTGCAAAGGAGGAATATTCCCTTAAAATATTCCCTTGCAAGTGGGAGGATTAGATTTATTATTAATTTGATAATTAAATAAAGTTTTAATTATGCAAATTAGGGGAATCAAATGATATTCATTAAATAAATGATTTAATGAAAAGGGGGAAAGTGGCATGATATTTAATTAAATAACAGGGTTATTTAATTAAATAAGAAGACCAAGGGATTTAAATTAAATAACTTGATGTATTTAATTTAATAAGATGAAATGTTAGCATGAAAAGGGGGTGAACTAACCTGATTAGGTTAATTAGATTAATAGATGAAATCGATGCAACTAATTAAATAGCTAGGAAAATTTAATCAATTAATCAAAAAGAGGATGGGTTTTAGGATGAAATGTGTTATCACGGAATCTAGCAGCACTCATTCCACGGATAACCCCCTACGAAACTTGTCTATTTCCTAGGTTCGTGGAGTTCAAGCACGTAAAATGAGGTGATTTTCAATCCACCTCGAAATGCATTCCAAAACCTTAAATAGTCAGTTTAAGCATCCCCCTACGTTTTCCTTGTGAAGACCTTCGAAACAAGTACCTTCGTGAGCTCTCACCGTTGATACTTAGTAAAATTGTGAAAAGTGTAGTTGTCTAAAAAAACAACGCTCTACTTCTTTTTGGAAAATTGACCAAGTGTCAAAAGTGCAAGGGCGCCAAAAATTAGCGCCCCTACACTTAAGTGATTTTTGTTTTGGTGCAATGGCACTAATTTTTAGCGCCCTTGCACTTTTCTTCTAGACTTAGCCAATTTTTGACTATGGCATTGTTTTTAGCGCCTTTGTACTTTTTCCATAATTAGTCATTTTTTGTGCCATGGTGTTGAATTTTAGCACCTTTGCACTTTCTTCCAAACTTAGCCAATTTTTTACTATGGCATTATTTTTAGCACCTTTGCACTTTTTCCAAACTTAGTCATTTTTTGTGCAATGGTGTTGAATTTTAGCACCTTTGCACTTTTCTTCCAGACTTAGCCAATTTTTTACTATGGCATTATTTTTAGCACCTTTGCACTTTTTCCAAACTTAGTCATTTTTTGTGCAATGGTGCTGAATTTTAGCACCTTTGTACTTTTTCCAGACTTAGTCATTTTTTGTGCAATGGTGTTGAATTTTAGCACCTTTACACTTTTGACAGTTTTTAACTTAGTCTCTTCAAACTTTCTCTATTTCCATTTTGAACCTCGTTTCTTCGCTCCCTCATCGTTTTCCATGCCTAGTTGTTCATTTCACACTTGCTCAACATCGTTTCTCACTTCACGCTTCCCAATGCTACTTTTTCTACTAATGCCTATTGATTCACCATCCTTGTAGTTTCTCTCTAGATCTTGTCAAGTGATCCCAAAGTTGATGTCCTTTGATCTTGGTTCTTCCAGATGACACATTCATGCAGGAGACCAAGAAGAAATATGAAGACTTTCATGCCCAAGCAAGGAACCATGAAGATTCCTGATCTCCAGTGTTAGACTTTCTGATGCGTCCCTTTGTGCATCTTGTAAATAGTTTTGACATCTTAAATGTCATTTTGCAAAATGTAATTACACTAATATCTGAGATGTAGTTTTATGAAAACAAATTACATATTGACTTTAGTCAAAGTTAGGTGAGATTTTCCTAAACTAGCTCACCTAAATTTCCTAGATTTACTCTTCCCTCTCTTTTATAAATATGAGGGATTTCTATTGTAATAGGAGCTTTTAGCTTTTGCAATGAAGTGTTGCTCAATTTGCAACAAATTATGAAACTTTTTGTTCATGTTTTGTGAATCTAAATCTGATCAATAAAGGAAGAAATTTCATACTAGACTTTGCGTTGGATCGATTGTCTCTTGAATTTGATTGAGATTGGTGGTGATTAGTTTATAAAATCTGAAGGACTTTAAGTGATTCTTGTGACTTTGTGTCACATTTCTAACTTGAATTTGTGTTTATGTTTTAATGTTTTGGTTGAAAGATCTACAAGACTTTGAGCTTTTAATCTCTCATGTTGTTCGAATGAATTGTTGCATCTAAGAAGACTTTGTGCTTCTAATGCGATAAACTATATTGTTCTCACATATTTGTAGTTGAAAATACTACGAAACGACTTTGCACCCTCATGAGCCTTGCTTGTTTCCATTTTTCTTTTGTTATAATCTTATCTAATACCTCTAAGTTGTGCTTTGCCAAGATAGGGAATCAGTTGTATTGTTTTTGGTAAGTTTCTAGTACTTTAAATTAAGAACGTTTTCAGTTGTGAAGCATTATACACATCTTCTCTGAAAAAAGAGAGAATGATGAATGCGACATGCACCCCCCACTTCGTAAATACTATAAATATTTTGTAAATACTCTAACTAGTTTCTAATTGTAAGAAGGGTGCCTCCCCTTACTGAGAGGAGAGATTGAATCTCACATAGTTGTGGTTGAAGTCCTGGTTGTGTAATCTATTGAAAAAGTTGATTACATAATTTTCACCTAACAAAATGATGTTAGTATATCTAATTTGAGTGCACGATTCATTCAAGACATTTTTTTAGTGTCTACATTTTTCCCCTCTTTGAAGCGAGGTACATGTTACATTGGCTCAAAGACTAATGCTTTTCAGAATAAAAACTGCTACTTAGATCAAAAAAATTTAAAAAATATGATTTTTTGGATGCCCCATTGTTTCCCCAATAGAAGGAATAAGCTAGTTCCCAACCCCCTTGAGCAATTGGGCAAAAATTTTGAATTTTGGGTTGATTTCTCAACAAAGGTTAAATATAGATCTACGATATTAAAACAGGCCCCAAGATGCCAAAAATAGCCTCAGTAACACAAAAAAATGACTCAAAATAGGTTGCACAAGGTGGAAATAGGTAAAATAGGTCAAAGCCCTAGCTTTTGACTCAAATTAGGGAAAAACCCCTAATTTTTAGGCTTAAATAGGTGAGGAAGGATCACTTTCAATTCATTTGTGCATTCACACCTTACAAATTTAGTGCATTTTGAGCTTTGACCTCCTGAAAAAATGGTGAAATGAGTGCTCCCATGACATATTTCTAACTAGGTGCAAGAATACCAAATGCCTCCAAGCGTAGGACCCACTATACACAATCTGAAACTTTCCTTGCATTTTGACTTTTTAGTGCATTTATTACGCTTTAAAATTTGGATTAGGGTGGTGTCATTGTATTGCAATGCTATTTTGAGAATCGGCAATGCTTTTCACCTTTTTAGTGATGCCATTGTAATGAGTGATGCATTTCGTGATTTGAAATTAGGGTTTCCAGATTTCAAATTGTGACATAGGTGTAAATAGCGATGCACACCCTTGATTTGCTTTTTAGATTTAGGGTTTCAAATTTCAAATGGTGATGCCAATGTGAATAGTGATGCTAGTCACAATTTAGGATTTGAATGCATATAACATCACTATTTGTAATTTTGACTATAGCAACACCTTCGTAAATAGCAATGCTTTTGTCATTTGGGCGATAAAAACTCCAAACTTAACCAATTTTAGTGAAATTTGACATTGTGCACTTTGTGGGTGCAAGAGGTTATCTAGCCTTTGATGTCTTGCAAGCATCGGCCTACCGTTCTCTCCAAACTTGATGATTTATCTAAGCTTCAATAGGAGTACCTTAGAGAGATCAAATTATGGTACGTCACCTACATGCCCACTGTGTGGACCCATTAGTGATGATGATAGCACTATGTGAGTGATGGCATAGTGAGACCTCGTCATTCCACTTACCCACTGGTGAGGCGATAGTTACGCTGGAGGATGTATGGCATATTTTGTGATTTCCCATACATGGAGAGTAGGTGATTTATGCTAGTGACATAGGATATGATGCATTTCATGAGGTTCTTGACTAGCAATCTATTATCCTGGTCAACTTACAGATTGACCTCAAGATGTACAGGGGTCAGACGTCGACTTTCAGAATGATCGTGGCTATAGTGATTTTAGGGTTGGTTGCCCCAAATCGACCAAGTAGGGGATTCAATCCTAGATGGGGATTGGCTTGGCATTGGATGTTGTTTAGGAGGACCCAGTATTCCTAGGGGCTAGTGATGTTGGCCTCCCTTTATCATTATATGCATGACTTTGTGTATTGTGATGGCAGAGCCATTGGTACAGGGGTCACTCTATTACATATACGAGCATGGGAGCATATTTTTGTGCTACAATCAACTTTCCACATGGCAGATGTGGAGCCAGATGATCCTATTTTCTGGAGATATAAGGGAGCGATCACTTTATAGCACATAGGGTAGCTCGACATCCTTTACTGGAGGAGAGTGATTGATGAGATGATAGTGTTTCGATGGCATTCTTGGCTACAGATGTCATCCTGGTATGATGATGTATAATATTTATTGTTTTCCCTTCAAACCTAGTACATGCAAGGTCGTGAGCACACCATGATTGAGAGGTACTTTCCAAATAGAGTGGATAGATAATTTGGTGAGAGGCAGGAAAGGCCCAATGATCAATACATTGCCATTTTTGTGAGATCACTGCGAGAGCTAACTTGGGGACTATACCGGCCCATGAGGTCATTGAGGGTTTCAGATAGCTAGTTCCTAGGCCATGGGCCTATTATTAGGGGAAAATGGATGCTTAGACAACACTTGCATATGATGCTTGGTTTGTATCCCTCCCAGACTTACAAATCCAGCAAGTATACCTTTGTGAGGGAGGCCGAGAGGGAGGGGAGCAAGCAAAGGATGAGGTCAGTAGCAAGATGGGAAAGGTCGAGGATAGGATGACCAGGATGGCCAATATCATGATGGAAAGGTCTCAGGTGATCCTCCATCATCACTTCCAGTACATTAGTAGCAACAACAACCAATACAGCCACCATTTTCAAGGTCAGATCCCTGATATATTCAAATACAACAATTGTAGCAACAATTGCAGGTTGTGATGGTTGAGCGAGATCAGGCTCAGTAGTAGGTACTAGCACTCACAATTGAGAGAGACCAGGCCCAGCAATAGAGAGACTGTGAGAGATAGCTTAGGAAAATATATGATATATAGTTGGCACAAGAGGTTAGTCAGCAGCAGCAGTTAGAGGTTGTGTCCTCGCAATTGTCTCAATAGGCACAGGGACTAGTTGGCCAGACAATGTCAACGCAACTATACGAGACAACAAGGGAGGAGGTAGCATACTAGCATACTTTGCATTACAAATAAATCCCTCCACATCATAGGTAGCCTAATTTTGAGCATCAAAGCCAAGTGCACCCGAGTGCATCCACCTCATTTAGGCAGCCAAATCAGCCAGGGCATGGTGACAGGGCCAATGAGGGATAGACCTCCTTCAATTTTCCATATACCTTTTTATATAGCTTGATTATTTATACAAAAATACACTCATAGGATCATTTTTTATAGCCTCATGTACTTTATACATTTTGATGATATTCATACATAGTGATTCAGATATATTTACTATGACAATCATTTTTTGATATATATACGAGATGATACATATTCATGATATGATGTGTCTTTTATTTCCTACTTAATGATTGTATGGATTCATATGATATGATGTGATGTTATGTTTATGTATTATGATTATGTATGGATGCAATGTGATCGATGTACTTCTTTCATTTATGTGATATGTGATGATGATCTATGATGTGATGTACATGAGATGTGATGTAATGGGATGGATGCAGTGCAATGCAATGGATATGTTATATTCTTGTTCAGTATCTTTTTATGATATATTATGGATGGATGCCATGATATGATATGTTTATGTAGATGATATGAATGGATGCATTTCTTTTTGTGTACTTTTCTATGCAATTTATGATGTTGTGATGATGTATGCATATGTATTCTATGAATGATTATGCAATGTATTAATATGCTTAGAATAACAAATCTATATTATTCAAAACTTAAATGATAATGCAATGGATTATGTTTTTCATTATTAGGATATGTTGTGATGATGTGAGATGTATGCATACTAATGATTTTTGGATATGGGATGGATGCATGACAATGTTTTTGTTGGCTATCATGATTCCAGGTTAGCATGGAAAGAAGATAGAAGAATGAGATGAATGAATTTTGACCATTGATTTTAAAGATAGATTCAATATTCCAACAATTCCATGATCCATCAAGACTTTATTAGAGATGGTTATGAGAGACAATGATGATGATTTTCTCATGTTTTGGGATTGGGTTTTTTCAGCATTCCTTATATTTGATATAACACATAGACATGATGCATCAAGGTATTAATAACCAAGACAGCATTGTATCTAGTGTAATGGACTTTGACTTTGCAAACAAATAGGATAGTTCTTGTTCACACCTTGACATACAAAAACCTCATTGGAATGTAGTTTAGTAGTTTAGAATATATCGGACCAAAGCATATGCAATAGTCAACAATCTACTCCAAACAACCTCCCTACACGCAACTGAGCAAGTATGCACCAAGATTATTTTACAAGAATACCCACAAGCACAACAAAAAAAAGATAATGATTGATGCCCCATTCCTTTCTCCCTAAATCATTGAGACATCATTGATAGGTCCTTAGAATGGTTCATTGATATAAATCATAAGAAAAGATTAAAGACAAACAATCAATGTTATCTATATATCTTGCCAGTTTGATATGGCTAAGGTGATTTATGATACTAATACCCATCGCTGGAAGGATACATCGTAGGAAATTTTGATCAGGTGCTTTGATTTGGATGAGGTGTGTGATAAGCTATTGATACAAACTTCATTGACTCATTTACCTATGACCTAGACTTTAGATTCTGACAATTAGGTTTTCACTTTACAACTTGTGATACTTGATTTCTATTTGTTTTTCCAAAGGTTGAAGGTGATGATCAATTTATTATGGATGAAGGTTATGTTAAAAGGCATGGGAAAACTGAGAGGGGGGGTGAATCAGTTGTCACCAAATTTAAACTCAAAACTTCAACACTTATAAATTTCACAACCACACTATTTTGTTATTAGGTATGAACATGAAATGCAGATAACAGAAAGAAAAACGAACACAATGAACACCATATTTTATGTGGAAAACCTAATAAGGGAAAAAGAGATGTATTGGTAAGACTCCTAATAAGAACACAAAGAATCCTTTTGAGTTATGGATTGGTAAGACTCCTATTGTGAAGTACTTTAAGGTATTTGGAAGTAGATGTTACATTAAAAGAGATGTATTGGGAAGTTTTATGCTAGATATGATGAAGGAATTTTTCTCGGGTACTCAACTACCAACAAAGCATATAGATGCTTCAATAAAAGATTGAGGAAGATTGTTGAGAGTTCTAATGTGAAAGTTGATGAGGAAATGCATAGACCTATTGAGATAAGTGAAGTTGAACCTGACGATCCTATCCGTGGAAAAGTACTTGAAGAGAATAAGGAGAAGGAAGAAGAAGAATAAGAAGAACCAATTGAAGACGAAGAAGAAACCTCGAAACCTAGTGTTAAGACTCCTAAGTATATGCAAAAGAATCATCTGTAGAACAAATAATTGGAGATAAGAGTGAAGGTGTGAAGACTAGAAGCAAAGTAGTAGTTGAGATAAATCTATGTTTACTTTCTAAAATAGAACCAATCTCAATCAAATTCAAGAGACAATCGATCCAACGCAAAGTCTAGTATGAAATTTCTTCCTTTATTGATCAGATTTAGATTCACAAAACATGAACAAAAAGTTTCATAATTTGTTGCAAATTGAGCAACACTTCATTGCAAAAGCTAAAAGCTCCTATTACAATAGAAATCCCTCATATTTATAAAAGAGAGGGAAGAGTAAATCTAGGAAATTTAGGTGAGCTAGTTTAGGAAAATCTCACCTAACTTTGACTAAAGTCAATATGTAATTTGTTTTCATAAAACTACATCTCGGATATTAGTGTAATTACATTTTGCAAAATGACATTTAAGATGTCAAAACTATTTACAAGATGCACAAAGGGACGCATCAGAAAGTCTAACACTGGAGATCCCGAGTCTTCATGGTTCCTTGTAGGCATGAAAGTCTTCATATTTCTTCTTGGTCTCACATGAATGGTGTCATCTGGAAGAACCAAGATGAGGACATCAACTTTAGGATCACTTGACAAAGATCTAGAAACTACAAAGGATGGTGAAGATCAATAGACGTTAGCAGAAAAAGTAGCATTGGGAAGTGTGAAGCAAGAAACGATGTTGAGCAAGCGTGAAACGAGCAACTAGGCACGAAAAATGATGCGGGAGTGAAGAAACGGGGTTCAGAATGGAAATAGAGCAAGTTTGAAGAGACTGATTAAAAGCGCCAAAAGTGTAAAAAGGTGCTAAAATTCAACACCATTACAAAAATGACTAGAAATGGAAAAAGTGCAAAGGTGTAAAATTCAGCACCATTGCACAAAATGACTAAGTTTGGAAAAAGTGCAAAGGTGCTAAAAATAATGCCATAGTAAAAAATTGGCTAAGTCTGGAAGAAAAGTGCAAAGGTGCTAAAATTCAACACCATTGCACAAAAAATGACTAAGTTTGGAAAAAGTGCAAAGGTGCTAAAAATAATGCCATAGTAAAAAATTGGCTAAGTTTGGAAGAAAGTGCAAAGGTGCTAAAATTCAACACCATGGCACAAAAAATGACTAATTATGGAAAAAGTACAAAGGCGCTAAAAACAATGCCATAGTCAAAAATTGGCTAAGTCTAGAAGAAAAGTGCAAGGGCGCTAAAAATTAGTGCCATTGCACCAAAACAAAAATCACTTAAGTGTAGGGGCGCTAATTTTTGGCGCCCTTGCACTTTTGACACTTGGTCAATTTT